>JAOCPS010501544.1:0-11597 GCA_025505425.1 Graphium colonna
AAAAATTAATACCATTGTAACGTTAGAAGCTACATTTGCACAATATTAATGATATATTAATACTGATTTTTTTAACGGGATTACGTCGACGTATCTTTAATTCTATATAGCTTCATAAGAAGCTTTAATAGAGCATGCGTTCGACGCAGCTGCTAAGATGCTGGCTGCAGCCTCACGGGTCGTGGGTTCGATGCCCACAAGGGATATTATATATCGCATGCAAATATTTGTATGACCTGTATCTAGGTATGTGTTATTTATGTTTGTACAAGTTAATTTTACAGAGAATTACAAAAATCGACATCAAACGCCTCAAAAGTGTACTTTCAAAACGTTTTTTCTCCTTTTGATTTTAAAAACGAAATACTAATCCGGTTTTTCAAAAAAAAAATATGAGACCAATGTGGAAGTGTGGGGTATACTTGATCAGACATCAGATAAAAAAATATTTCTTCAAATTAGTTCCTAAGTTGCGGGGACATATGCAAACATTTCTAAAATTTGGTATTTTTATTTAAAAAAACAAACTAATGAACCGATTTTTTTGAAAATTTCATGGAACTATCTGCGAAGCATGTTCTACCGCATAAATCATTTTTTAAATTGGTTTATAAATGACGCAGATAACCACTAAACCGATTTTCCTGAAAATTTAATTCCGTTCCGGAAGTATGACCCATGAGACAACAAAAAGAATTTTCAAAATCTGTTCACAAATGGCGAACGGAACCTCTGTGGCATGTTTTTCGTATCTAGATTTTTCATATAATAATAAAATAATTTCCATTAAAAAATATTGCAACTATAAATTGAGACATAAATTATTCTTCGGAAGTTGTATCAAACCCGTGGTCGCGGACCAACAAGGTCCCCAGGTAAACTATCGAAACTGAAAAATCCCTACTCTACAGTAGAGCGATTCTAAATTTAGGTTTTGATTTTTTCGAGATTTTGATTGCGAGAAGAGATTTTGATTTATTTTTGCTTCATAATTTATATATCGAACTGTAAATTTTTATCTCTACTTGTCAGTCGTGCAATAAAATAAGAATGCAATTTTTTTCAATTTCGATAGTATACGAGGGGGCCATCAGGGGGGGGGGGGGGTTATTGTTGTGTTAATATATATAATATTAACACAACAATACATATATTTCACATATATAAAAATACATATAATCATTGCTAACAGCATAACGGATACGTAACGATAAATACGTAGCTAGTGTTTTTGTTGTTAATGATCAGTTCAAATATTAATTAATAAGCATAACCAAAAGCACTACAGCGCATTTTATGTGCATGACCTGTACAACTACCAATTGACACCTGTCACCGTGACAGATAGTCAACGCGGCCAAATGCGGGTGTCAAATGTTTTCAAATGGTCGTTACACACCGTCTCGGATGGCGCGGAGGGGCGCGAGTGCACTCGGATTTACATAGTATCGATCGACCACGTGCGGCCCATTGATCGATGCGCGTTCGGGGGAGGGGGGCAGGGGTGTCAACCATACCTCACAATATAGTGTAGAATACGTTCTCTACTAAATATTAATTAATTGTTCGAAAATACTTCATTTGCAATTAATTGCATTGGAAAAATTCTATAGGTTATTATTTTTTTTAGAAAAGAAGATAAAAGAGCTGACGGTTCATCTGACTGTAAGCGATCCCGACGCCCAGACACACGCAACATCCGGAAAATCACGAGTGCGTCGTCAACCTGGGAAGTTGGATATAATAGGTTTATTGCATAGGACAGGGTCGGGATTAAGTATTTGCAGAAGATAAGAATAGGATGGTGCGCGGCCGTAGAAGTGCAGCAAAAGTCGTGAAAAAATTTTATGCTCTATCATCTGGTACAGCATAACAATATTAACCATCCGTAATATAATAAGAAAACTAGTATTTGAGAATGTATTTCAATATTTTGATTATAAGAATAGATTATTATAATTAAAAGTACAAAAAACTTATTTTCATGTACCAGAATATTACTTTGAATAATTATCTGTCTAAACAGTTGGCAACCCTAAGGAGGGGCAAGTGGAGGGGGTCCATTGATAGGCGCGCGGCCTTGCGGTGCGCGTTTGCCGTGACGCAACAGCGAATTCGCCCGAACGCCGAACATGGTCGTTGAACTGAACGAACGAATTGTCACTCCACCGACCGTCTCAATCAAGTGAACGGTCGGGAACTGGAACAAGTGCTGTCTGATCGTAGGTGCAATATTTCACTCGTGACAAAAATATAAAAGCTGAATAACTAAGTACTAACAGGACATCCTTCATAACGTCGGCATAAAATAAGTATGCATGGCTTTTGGGGATGCCGGATAAGCATTATCTACCCTTTTGTTTTCCTCCAAATCCTTAATCCCGACCCCATCCTATCTAATAAACCTATTTTATCCAATTTCCCAGGTTGACAACGCACTCGTAACTCTCCGGATGTTGCGTGTGTCTATGGGTGACGGGACCACAACTTTACTAAGGAGTTTGTGTAGTCATAAAAGATTTTTTTTACATCACAAATACAAAAATTATAGTCACAATAAAAACAAATAAATATTAACCAACAATAAGTGTGGCTTGCGCCAAAATTCATTTTATTATAACCTAATCAAATTTAAGTAAATACGTTTAAGTAGAGAACCGGTATTTGGTGTCAAATTTTGACAGTTCGCTAAACAAATTTAAAGTCATATTTAGCGTAGTGTAAGGCGTTGACAAGATTTAAACGTGAATTTGATTTTAAATTGAATTTAAATGCTATTTAGCGATATGGTCCACGCGACCCCTGGTGAGTCATCTTCAATATAGAAGGACCTTATATGTAGGATGATCTCTATGAAGAATAAAATTATTATTAAAAATAAATATTGATTTTAGCGGACTCGGTGTGGCCGGAGTGGCGGGGAGGTCGATGACCTGCGGCGTGCTCAGCTGTGTATGCACTGTACCGCCACACTTAATTAATTTATTCGAAAATTTCGGCTAAAACTATGCCCCTAATTTAATAACATAAATATGATGGCAATCGAGTGCCGAGTGTTTTCTTTTTATATCGCTGGTGACTCACCATTCAGTATCTGTGTATCAAATATTAATTTAAAATCGTTATATTTTTGAGAACAGCGATTACGCAGGCGTAAAATAACCGTGACAAAAACGATTGCATCTCAGTTACTTTCGTAAGGTATACGCACGTGAATGGCTGATCTCACTGGAGAACTCGACGTGGGCATTCGTCCTACAGGTTCGGAACGAGTCTAAGTGCGTCGCTGTTAGGCAATAAGTTAACCACGCCGATGCGGAATTGGGCAACTGCCAATATTTGCAGACACCTACGTGTATGCCAACCTGTCGCACGGAGCTCCCCGACGACATCTACCCACGGATTGTAGTAGCAACCATAAATTGTTACTTAATTAAAAATACCTTTGTATGCGTAGATTCGACTAAATAACAAAATAACTAACGGTTTAGCTGATGATAAATAACTAACCTGACCGTTGAGTGCACGAGTTTTAAGAAATTGATTATTATTTCTTTCATTGAGGCTGATTCGAGGTTTAGGCAAGGTACCATAAGCGCCGGCCACCTCAAGTCCGTCGGATCTGCAGAGGCCCTTCTGACCAGCAGTGATGATAAAAAAAAGAGGCTTTTTTTACTGACTGTTGAATTTACTTTACCGGGACAGACGACCGATAATTTTCGACAAATATATCAATACCACTGGACTGCTGAACTATGAATAAATAAGTAAGCAAGCAATTACATAAAAAATCATAATCATTAAGGTACTATTACAATATACTTTAATTTATTTATATCTATTTATTTGGATAAACAAACAATAACACAGTGCAATCATTATAACAATATTACCTTAATTTAACCAACTGTGCCATCAGCAACGTTCTCCATATATTAATAATATTTAAACAAAAATAAAACAAAATGTTGAGAGTTTCAAGTTACTCGTGCATTTCTAAAAATTTTAACATATGTTGTTCAAAGTTATTTTACTTATTAGCTAAAATATCAATGCTTTTAAAATAAAAATTAGAGCAGTGTAATATTCGGTACATAGGGGAACGTTTACCACAGTTTGTGCGACATTTTACGAGTGCAAACAAACAATTTTGATTACGACTATGCGTTCGGGTGGGAACTTTGAAATGAAGTCTATTGATTAAACCTGTACAGTCATATCGGTTGTGACATAGATCATGGAGTAACATTGTATGCGCCTTAATTTAAGATTAAGTAAGTTATATTTTTTCAATATTTGTCCGTAAGACATATCATGAAGACATGTACCAAAACATTTATTATTCATGGATCGCAAGAATTCTTTTTGAACAGACTCAAGAGCATTGGTGTACTTATCATAAAAAGGATTCCATATAGGCACAGTATACAGCTGGGAACGGATCAGAGATTTATAAAGATAGATGTAAGTCGAAGGTCGCCTTAACTGTGTAGTAGATCGCATAATGAAACGAACATTTTAAAGGCTTTATTTATAATGCTGACTAAGTAAATGTCTAATTGAACAAAAAAAAATAAAAATATTTTGAAAAAATGTTAAAGATTTCTATATTCACCACTTATTTTTGAAAAAATCTTATGTAAGGTGTAGGATACCCAACCGCCTGACGTGAGGGCTATGTCGGATTGTTACCAGCTAAAACCCCAAGGTCATCGCCAAATTAATTTCTGTTAGGGGTCACGGGTCTCCCAAAGGAACGCAACCGCGACCCACCCCTACAAGATCAATTACGGCAAAAACGCAAATCTTTCGTATTGTATTACTCATCCTATTTAGGGATATAACAAATTCTTCACTGCAGAACAAAACGTTAAAAAAAAGAAAGGTGAGAAATACCATAACATAACAATCTTAAGTGTTATACAGAATAAGGACCGCTTGCACTATATCGCTATATAACATTTAGATAGAATTTAAAATCAAATTTAGATTTAAGTCTTGTCAACGCATTGCACCATGCTAAATAGGTCGTTAAATCTGTTTAGCGAACTGCCATAAATTGACACCCAATGTCAGTTCTTTATTTAAGCGTATTTACTTAAATTTATCTTAATCATATTTAAACGAAAATTGTTGCAAGATAATACTAAGTTTCATACAACTACAGGAAAGCGATATGAACACAATTAGTATTTAAAATACCTATTTAACAACTCGTACGTAATCGTCAGACGAAGGAAACACCGTATTACATCTAGGAAATATTATAAATATAAAGAAATCTAAAATGTATACAGCACTTATTCTAATCCGCCTACCAGACGACTATGCATTGAACGCTTAGCCTTTACCCGATGTAGGCAAAACACTGACTCTTTATTTTACTATCATAATAAACACAGTCATCGCAAAGTCCTCTCCTATCTAATAAAATAAATATCACTACAAAAACGCCCACAATAACATCACGGTAGAGCTAAAAGGAGGAGTTAATAAATTAGTCATAAAGCCTCTTGTTATTGCTAGAGCTTAAAGCGTGCTTACGTTTTGCAAGATAATCCCATTGGGTTTACAATGTACTCGCATGGAATCAAGTCACGTAACCCAGAAATTACATACACAACCGAGCTGTAAATTGTATGGTAATCCTTGGGAATTAGCACATGACCTATTGCAAAGCAAATAGAGCCCAGCCTCCATGTGTACTTAGCTCAGACATTTAAACATGCTCTTTACGGTCATGCGAACGGTCAACCTCAAGTTGAGTTTCGACTTAGCACAAGATTATTTTCTCAGAAAACTACGAAAAGCCGACTTCAAACGTACCATCGTGACATATTTTTTCCGTTAGTTTGGTCAAAAAAACAAACTACTTAAGCGGCTTTTCTACAAATTAAATGGGATCAATCCGAAAGTACATCTTTTAGAGTAAAAAATGGAATATTGAAAATCGGTTCATAAATAACTATGATGATGGCGGGCAAAAGAGCCGTTGGCCGGAGCAGAAAATCCTTGTTGCACTATATCCGAGAATGGACTGGGATAACGAGTGCCTTGGAGCTTTTCCACATTGCAAGAGACCGGAAGAGATGTGAGGAGCTGACTGCCAACCTTTACTAGTTGGAGAGGCACCAAAAGAAGATGAAAAAACAGATATGATAACACATTATTTCAAAGCTTTTCCTTTAAGAAAAATAATTTGTTAATTAAATAACTATTTCATGTAAATCGCAAACAGGTTGTGTAAGCGCACTATATTGAAATAATCAATAAGAATTAAAAAAGAAAAGAAAATACAAGCAATATCAATTGTAAAGCGCATTCGGTAAGAACGTCGCATTGTAAACGCAACACAACGCACCGTCAGCAAAATACCCGACGAGTTCTAGCGGTTTTTCGGTAAATAAGGAATATTTATGCATATTAAAGGTAAACGATCATTGGCATATTAGCGATCGTGCATACAGATAACACGAGAGCAGGCAATTAGTGATGTGCACGTCGAATTAAGCACCGGTACGTACATTATGCAGATCCGCAGTTATTGGGACGGTACGGCGAGTGCATTTCTGCAACTGCACTTATCCTAATATCCGTCGAATCACGGACAATATAGAGACAATACAAAATAAGCGGATATTATAAAATAAATGAATGAAGTGAACTTAGTATATTTTCAAATTCAAATATCTTTATTCATTATGGAAGTGTTTGTACGAGCATGTTGATAGTCAGGAAATGCACCCGTTCGCAACGAAAGGCATTATTAGATTTTTCGAAGGACCAATATTTGTCTTATTAATATTAATTGTATCGATCCTATAATAATACAACAATATGACTATAGATAACCTAAAAAAATCCGGGAGCGAGACATTAATTACCAGGGTGTATCATCATCAAAATCTTAGGTCAATATTTTATATCGACGAAGGTATAAAAAGACAACTAAAGTTCATACAATATAGTAACGTCGAAATCAATTACCTGAAACAAAAAATTATATTATAATTTTTTTAACTTATAGAGCAGATTATTTCGTATCTTGGCTTATATTAGATGACCACAAAGTTCATTCCAGTATAGGACAACCACAATACATTATTTTATACTTAACAAATATCAATATACTATATATCTCTCGAATTTTACTTCGAAAATATTAATAATACGGTTCGTACGGAAGGCGATTGCATATTGCATTAAGGAAATTACACTAGTTACGGAAGTTTAATATCCGCATTTGCATTAGCACGCAGGTATACTATCAAACACCTGTGCTGCATAAATTAAAATTTTAATATAAAATATAAATGTTAAATAGGTTTATAGAAACATTCAAAATCTCTGTGAAAATTAATTGATGTTAGTTTTTTTTTAATTTTAAATAATAAACAGGATTACCGCTCCAAAAGCATTTTTAAATGTCTATTCTTCTTTTCTTAGTTAAAAAACACACTAAAATGGAAATAGAAACTTTTCATTTAAAAGTATTTCATCTATTAGTTAGTTAAGGGTTTTATATACTATATGCCATAGAGACCGGTTTATGGTCAAATTTCGAGATTTAAATCAAGTTGGTTTTGACCAGAGAGAGATTTAATAATGTAAGTTTTTGCCTGAATGCTTGGTAAGTTTAATTACACTCACACACATCTTTAAAAAGAAAAAATGAAACTAGAAAAAATAATATACGGATGCAAAATCTTAGATGGCACGGTATTTAAACTTTGAAACCACTAATAGAGTGAACGATAAAAAAAGGCGCGAAAACGGCCATTTGCAATGTCATAGTGACGGTCGATAGCATCTGGATTTCGCGCCATTCGCGAGTCACGTAAGAACGTTAAAACTCCGCCATTGCTAACTCCGTAGGACCAGTAGCGGATCTCTTACCTTCCAAAAGAATAACATCAAGCTATTTTAATATTTATGACAATGGATCACAGATTACAATCGCTTGCGCGCATTGCACAGATAATGAAGCGAATGGGTTGTCGTCGACGAAATCCGCGATTTTATGGGAACGTTGCCGGCGGCCAGTTATCGCGCCCTGCTACGAATGCGTAAACGCTCTCGTAAATTCTGACGACCACGCGGCGTAACCTCGTACCAATAAGGCATCGCTAGCAGGACGAACCGGTTCTCGCGCGGACATCGACTACGTCAATAATATATTAATTCATAGGCATCTTTTAATGGGACAAAGTCACGCACAAGGCTCTGCCATCGTATGAATGCGAGCCGGTTTACTAAAGCGATATTATAGAAGATCGTCCTAAAATATCTCTTGAAGGTGATAAATATTGATCACTCAAATTTGAGCAAATGGACGCTGTAATATCCACAGATTGCAGTAATCACATAGCTTCAGATAAACAGATTGCTCGTTTGCAATTTCCCACATAAAAAAAGTAATTACTCTAACGTTAGGAAGTTCATTACGGACGCATGGAAACTACTTGAACTCACTGTATCCATGGGAACTGTAAAGAAAAATGCAATCATCGTTAACATGCGCATAAAAATTCATGAAGCGCTCACTTCCAATGTGCTAATACAGGGACGCGGTAGGAATCTGGAGTGATGCAGCGGCATGCAAAAGAGCGTTCGGCATGGGACCAGAGCCGGGTCGAACGACCTCCACGGCCGTACTCTGAATACGAAACACCCGAACGGGTGGTCGGGCGACCCGGCCGACGCGCAGACGTATATGCTAAACCGCGCTGAAGTTCGACCTAGCCAAGCGTACGTGGAATCCGTAAGCAATGTTCGTTCGGTCAGATCTAGCCAGTAAAAGCCTTACGAAACAAGAATAATCTTATTCCGTATGCTGTACATTTTTCCTTCCTCAGTTATAGCAGCATTGAAATAAGATAGATAAATAAACAACTTAGTGTCTTAGTCAATGACTTGGCGATTTTTCATAGTAAAATATAAACATAGATTAGGTTAGGAGTAATGTTAAATCATATGTTATACGTCTAAGTTACTAACACTACACAATCTTTTATTATTTATAATTGCTTCTACCTCAGTATCTCAGCACCGTCATCATCCGAAAATTAGTTGGTAGAAAACATTTAGCATTAATCCCGCCTTTGTACATTCATATCACATATCGACTCAATTTTATTGTCAAATTGAAACTAAGCTGCGTAAATTACAATTTAGACAGTCCAAAACGAATAGCACGCACAGACGTCATCGAAAAGACCTAACAGAATGTGACCCGAAATCCAAATCAGGGTCCTCAGGCGATTCCCCTTCTAAAAAGGATCTAATCGCCAGTCAATCGATACAACGGGCATCGGATTCTCTCACGCGCTTCCTGTCCGTGAAAAACAATCGAGAGACGCCGGGGCCGCTAACGAGTGCGAGCGGAGGCATTCGTCGTCGATCCTTGGAGAAATATCAGAGGTCGACTTTAAGGATATCCGCTTGCTTGTGCCGGCTGGTTGAACCTAAGAATCGGTCTTTGCCATTTAACTTTGCTATATTCCACCGGCTTTAAAAGGCTGTTATTATCGCGAGATCTAATATGCTCACGTCACTCTTTAAAACGTATACGGTAAAATCTTTTTTAAATTAAACATATTTACGGATATAATCGTGGTTTATTTTTAAATTTTATCATCCGACGTTTTGACCCTTTACAGCGTTCATGGTCACGGGTAGGGCTGAGGTGTTTGATGTCATTTGTCAATCTTGCATACCGTCAGCTTGTACATTAAATTTAGTGCGATCTACGCAGTAACTACTTGTGATATCTTTAGGTCTTGAAAATTTAAAAATACATCGCGATAAAATTCGTCAAGTTGTTTAATTTAAAACGTCAAATATTCGCGTGCGTCTCAGAAATAATATTGTAAAAAATCCTGTTTCATTTCCATATTCAATTGTCAACTTTTTCGTAACGAAATATAATTTTGGTTTACGGGTTACAGCTTATTATGAACAACTTATGATTTAAAACTCACCCGTACATAATACTTAGCCAATCTACGCACGTAAAAGGTTATGTTTCTTTTGGCACATTTAGTAGACGATATAATTAAATGTTACAAGCGCAGCCTGCTACTAAATTTGGACGTGATGATATTACCTACAATTAATAAGCGTTGCGGAAGGGTACCCTAACCGGCAAAAAACGTCTGTTACGTATGATTTATCGTATCTACGGGGATGACTGTTTATATATTTATATACTTACATATTTTTTTATTAATTTATTTATTATCGCATTTTTCTATTATTATCACATCATATTCATGTAAATAGTTGTTTCTCAGTATATTATTATAACATATTTTTTATAAATCATTGTTAACAAAATATAGGTGTTAAGGAAATTTTGTAGTTTTTTTTTTACTTTTGTCGCTGAAAAAATCATCATAAAATGTATACCCGAATAATTATTATTTTTTTTATACCTCGAATAGAACTAACTTGCAATTAATATTTTTATAATATGGAACTTCGTTCTTATCTGGTATCCAACGACACCACACGACTTTTTTAATCATAAAAATATTAGCAAGTTATTTGAATGTTTTACTAATATTTCTTAACCATTCGAACTAAGCTCTAGGGTTATGCTATTGTTCACGACAAAAGTCAATCGAATCGCGGAATTTCAACCGTCGGCCAGGTGATAGGATGTCCGTATCTTTAACTATTAGGCTATTGACACTTGAGTGATAGCGGTAAAATTGAACCGAGAATGGCACCGTCGTTTGCTTGCAGCAAGCGCAGTCGCGTTACCACATTAGTATGTCATTGTAGATTGCCGTTACTATAGCGAGCTGCACGAAAACACCGTGAGAGACAACCTGTTGGCCACATCGGCAAACAATGATGCGCAAAAACAGCAAACAATCGCTCACCGCCTTAGATTTTAATTGACGCACTGAGAAACTTAAAACAAAAGCCTTTGTAACGCTCCAAACTTAATTGTGATGCTGAAATTGTATTACATTAAGACAATGCTGTGTGCTCGTTAATTTTGAAAGAAAAACAAAGCGAACCGTACGACAAATAAAATATTAACAACAGAACCTCTTTTAAATGTAAGTATTTATTTAATTTTATAAAGACTTCAATATGGTCGAAAAACGATATGGTCAACGATTCGTATACAAATCAAAATTATAAGCATATTATATATTTACCCTTTATAAAGTCAGCATAAAATAAAGTATGCATGATTTTTGGGGATGCCGGTTGGCCATGTCTACCCTTTTCTTTTTCTACTCCTATCCCCTCCAAATCCTTAATCCGGACCCATCTTATCCTAAAACCTATTAAATCCAATTTCCCAGGTAGACAATGCACTCGCAACTCTCCGGATGTTGCGTGTGTCCATGGGCGACGGGATCACTTACGATCAGGTGAACCGTCTGATTGTTTATCTTCCTTTCCATAAATAAAAATATTACATACTTAGGCACTTGCGCGCTCTTCCGAAAGGTACAAGTTTAACATAAAGGTTCGTTCATCATAAGCTACCCTGCCTTGGAATTACACTAGGGGCACTCAGGGCTAGTGCCCAGGGTGGCAAATTATTAGGGGGCGGCAATATTACTTTTTAGTGTGGC
>JAOCPS010501653.1:0-11596 GCA_025505425.1 Graphium colonna
CGAAACGTCGGGTGATAAAATTTAAAAAATTTAAAAATAAACCGCGATAAAATCCGTAAAGTTGTTTAATTTAAAATTTTAAAATATTAGTAGAATAATTTCGAAAAATCTTCTACCTTAAGTAAATACTTTCAACGAAAACTATGTATAGCAAACTCTGTATCATAAATAGTTATTTTATATAACTCGACAAAATTATGTGCTTGCAGTCGTCCTAACAAAACTTAAAGACATAAGTCGACCGTACAATGAAATTTATCGGCATTTATTTTTAACAAGCGGTTGGACCATCGTATGGCTACGGAACCCTTTTATTTACGTGCCAGATACGCCCTTGGCCGGTTTCTTGCTATAGATATAAATTTAATTTACTTAATAATTTAAACTTCAAGATGGTAACACTGTCACAAAGGTATTGTAGAAGAAATTTGTAAGGTTTGTATATATAAATAAATATGAAACCAAAGAAAACGGCAACGTAAAAGTTAGTAATAACAGAAGAATAAAAGAAAATGTACTCTTTAAACAATAGAGAATAGGACTTTCAGAATGAAATCCAAAATTTAAGAAAGAAAAGCTACCTCCCTTAGCAAAACAATGCGAAAACCTAAAGCTTCGTGAGTTGAGATCTTAAATAGTTTATTTATATCCCAGTTAGTGTGGTCCTAGGGAACCGCCTCCGTAGCCTAGTGGTATGGGCGCGTGCTTTACAAACCGGAGGTCGTAGGTTCGAACCCCGCGGGGGAACGGCTTTGTGTTGTGTTTCCTGGTTGGGTAGGGCAATGCGGGCTGATCAACCGATTGCCTGAAAAGAAAGATGATCCATGCGTAGGAAGGGCATGTAAAAAGTCGGTCCCGGTTTTCAACATATCTGGCAGTCGTTATAGGATGTCAGTGCCTTCAAATATCCTGACAACTAATCTATCTTTCGAATTCAGTTTATCCCTTTGGGTTGCGGAAGTCGGATGCCAGTCGCTCCGCGTAAAACTGAAATTCAGGTAATATTTGGGTGGATTAGAAGCCGACCCCAAGTAACTTGGGATAACGCTAGGAGGAAGATAATGTGGTAATAAGGAATTTAATGACATTTTAATTTATTTGTAATTTTCAGTATTATATGCTTTTTTTGTTATTATGTTGGTAATCATGATAAACGAGCAAAAAGTATACCAATTGTTTTTTTACGCTATAAGCTGTCTCTGTTGATGTTCCGCAAGTTTTAAACAGTCATTAGACATGTTTTTAAGCAGCTTAAATTACTTGTATGTGTGTGCTAATGGCAATGTTATATTTATAAAAGAATAATCTTATTAAATCCAAATATTAGCAAGTTCAGTTTAAACTATAAGAGTACACTAGATTCGACTATCGGTTTAATTTTATTTGTATCAATAATAATTAAAAACATGTTCTAATGGGTCGTTATTTAAGTGAGTCTCCATTTTTTCGATCTTAGATTTTTGTGTTAATAAATAATTACTTCTTTCAGCTAAATCTGCCTTTTAATAAATAAAAATTAGAACTAAAGTACGTTTTCTTGAAAATACTCATTATATTTTTATTATTATTAATATTTTCCTTTCATAATCCCGCTTGACACACATATGTGAGATGAAAATTACTTATGTACATAGATAGTAAGTTTTAGTAAGTCGCAGAGAATTGTAACAGATTATAATGGAATATTTAGCTATGCATCAAAATACTTCCATATTTCTATTATCCCGTCGCCCATAGACAAACGCAACATCTGGAGAGTTGCGGGTGCGTTGTCAACCTTGGAGATCGGATAGAATAGATTTATTGGATAGGATGGGGTCGGGATTAAAGATTTGGAGAGAATAGGAATAGGAAAAGAAAAGGCTAGCACGGCCGTAGAAGTGCAGCAAAAGCTGCGAAAAGTTGTTATGCTCTATCACCTCTATACTATTTAGGATATATGTGTGTGTGTGTGTGTGTGTGTGTGTGTGTGTGTGTGTCTGTGTGTTACAAAGGCAATTTACAAACATATATTACACATGGACAAACACCCAGAGTCAGTAATTAATTTGTAGGTCATACAAATATTCTCTCTGGGTGGGAATCGAACTTACAACCTACGACACCGTCATCATCAAAAACGAAATAATGCGGTCGCTGTAAAACTATTGTTAATTTTTAACGTCCTGTAATGATCACAGTATGGCGCCATGTTCAACATAGATCAGGATAGCAGTGCCATTAGTTGATTTCAGCCAGGATCTGGTTTCAAATCGCTGTAATTACTCTGTGTTCATGTATCTACATGTGTAAGCATGCTTTCATATGTTTTAATTGACGTCAAATTGTCAGATTTTCAAATAACCTACAGTACTATCTGAAAATAATTATTAACTGAAATGAAATTAATTACAATTAACTTAAGTTTTGTTAAGTTGTTCTTCTGTCTCTTTAACTACAGATTTTAATAAAATTTCCATTTACTTTAATATTACTCAATTAAAATGGTTCTTCGGTTCAAATCACTCTGTAAATTAATATAAGGGTGATTTCTGAGTCACCAACTAAATTGAAGGAGAGCACTCTATTGAGTACTCGATTGTTATTTAATAAAATTAGGGACAAAGTTTTAGCGCAAATTTTCCAATAAATTATTGAACTATGGCGGCTGTGATCAACTGGAATGCGCGAGGCCGTCGACCCCCGCCGTTCGTCTCGCTCCGGCCACGCAGATTTTGCGCAAGATTTAAACTGCCATTAGAAAAATTTTTAAACAGCTTAAATTTCTTATGTGTGTAATAGTAACGTCATTTTCATAAAAAACATATCTTATTAAGTATAAATGCAAGCTCAATATTAAACATAAGACGAGACCAGAATCATTCGACTATTACAAACATATATTACACATGGACAAACACCCAGATCCGAAAGAACTATTTGTAGGTCATGCAAATATTTTCTCCGGGTAGGAATCGAACCCACGACTATAACGCCGCATCCAACATCTTAGCCACTGCGCCAACCGGTTATCTGAATATATGTATGCCAGCTGTCACCCGTGATTTGTATTATTATAATCAACAATTGAGAAAAAAATTATACGGTCGCTGTAAAACTATTGTTGATTTATTAGTACAATCTACTTTGGCTGAACGTCCTGTAATGTTCAGAGTATGGCGCCATGTTCAACATAGATCAGGATAGCAGTGCCATTAGTTGATTTCAGCCAGGATCTGGTTTCAAATCGCTGTAATTACTCTGTGTCCACGTATCAGTGTAAACATTCTTTGATATGTTTAAATTGATGTCAATTTATCAGGTTTTCAAATAACCTATAGTATTATCTTATATAAGTTGCTTTTTCTTTCTTTCTCAACAATTACAGATACATCTATATAATTCTTCTCCTTCTTCTGACGTGTGTGACAGAGGGCGACCACAGTGCATCGCCATTTTAATCTTTCTTAGGCTTCTTGCGTCACCTCAGGCCATGATAGCCCGGCAGCCTGCACCTCAAACATCGTCAGGATTTGTTCGGTCAGCCACGTCTCCTTTTGCCTTGTGGGGTACATTCTAACGCTTGCCTTGATATATGGTTGAGATCCCTTCTAAAAGTGTGTCCGACCCAGGTCTTCTTGCGACGCATGATCTGATGACCGATCGGGATCGAATCTTCTGATCAAATGTGAAGACTGTGTTACAGTATGGAAGCGAGACGTGGAGAGTTACAAAGGACGTCACGCAGCTAATCTAGGTTTTTATCCGTCGATGCCTTCGACTGATTCTTGGTATATTTTGGCCGGCAAAAAGCATCAACAAACGCCTCCTAGAGCTCGGTAATCTATACAATTAGAATCTGTACAATTACAGAAAATCTTAGTTTAGTTCCCATTGACTCTAATATTATTTAATTATAATTGTTCTTCCGGTATGTTCACACTGTAAAATAATATTTGTATGCTACCTGCGCGCGACTTCGTTATATCGGGGTTAGATTAAGGATTTAAACGAGGGTCAATATTCCCTAAAACCAATTTAATAAATGACATACCAACCTATAATACACTCTGAGGCCGCATTATCCCATGTCAGTAATTAAAATAAAATTTAAATCAAATAATCAATCAATACAGCCAATTATTTGTGATTCTTCAGGTGGTAGAGCATAACGTATTTTCACAGGTTTTGCTGCACTTCTACGGCCGCGCTCGCCCGGGGAAATATCACCGAACATCACAAAGTCGGCATAAAATAAAGTATGCATGACTTGTGGGGTTGCTGGATGGCTATTTTGCACGAACTAACAATGTCCCTAACCGTTCGGTTTCAAACCGGCGATTGACAAGGATATAATTAGCGGAGCCACTGGCGAGTTCGATAAACTTCCTTCGTTAATATCCCATCGTTCTGAATACGTTAAATTTGGACGTCAGAAAATCTGTCATGGTTATTAAAAGTTTGATGATCTCTAGTTAGTCTTAAGCTGATAAAAAAGCTTACAATGAGTTATGAACATTAGAATTATATATCCGTTATATATTTTGTTAATTTGTTTCTTATCGTGATTCAAAAACTGTTTCACTGATCTTGATGAAAATTAGTATATAATGAGGATTCTGCAAATATTTTTTTTTTTATGGTAAGGAAGACAAACAAGCAGACGGAACTTGATGTGAAACGATCCCGTCATCGAGTGCGTTGTCAGCCAGGGAAAAATGGTAGAATAGGTCACTTGAATAGGATGAGGTTGGCATTAAGGATTAGAAGAGGATAGGAGTGGAAAAAGAAAAGGGTAGACATGGCCATCCGACATCCCCAAAAGTCATGCATACCTTATTTTATTCCGACTTTACAACTTTGGTTTACCTTTCCTTCAATACAATTATACTCTTTCTATTTAAGACGATAGTTGTCTTATAACGCCATAAAGTCTACAGTCCCTTTAATGTCGTTATATAGAGTTTACACTGTATTTGTATGTCATACAGATATTTGTTACGTGCGGGATCGAACCCACGACCCTCGGCCATAAGGCTTCATTCGACTTTCACACGTATCAAAATAGGCTAAGAGATAAACTTCTAAAGTATCAATCTTCCACTTATGCTATTTAGATTTTCTATTTATTTCTATTTATTCTCTTTTTATGATATATGGTTTTTCAAGTTTTATTTATTATTCTACAAGTTTATTTTTACAGAAAATTACGAAAATCTGTTTAGAACGCCTCAAAAGTCTACTTTCGAAACATATCTTTTCCGTTTGATTGTAAAAAATAAGCTAATGAAGCGATTTTTTTTTTGAAAATTTTATGGTACTATCTACCATAAATGCTGTATCATACAAAAAAAAGATTTTTTAATAATGGTTCATAAATGACGTAAATACGCGCAGAAATACATAAGATTAATTTTGTTATTTTGATTTAAAAGAAAAACTACTAAGGGTACCTACCCCTATAAAATAAAAAAAGAATTTTCTAATTCGGTTTCTGATTTTGTAATTATTAATTGAATTATCAATTTAATTTATCTGAATTTAAAATTTCCGGAAAATCAGAATTCATAAATGGTGCAGATATGCGCGAACATAAATTAAAAAAATCATAAACATTCGAATTGAGAACATGCCTCCTTTTTTAAATTCGGTTAAAAAGAATGTATTATTTAACTCAAAATAACCATAGAAAATATAGCATGAAAGTATTTTCAATCACAAGTTTATTTTCATAAAAAAATACAAAAACCGACCTGACACGCCTTAAAAGCGACCTGCTTTCGAAACATATCTTATCCGTTATTTTGATTTTTAAAACAGATTTCTAATTCTATTTTTAATAAAAAAAATTGTGAGAAAAAATTAAATATTGTGAAATATTTTTTCAATTCAGTTCAAACATTAAATTTTGTTATTTTATTTTAAAAAACTTTTTTGTTTCCGAGACTTACGCGAATATTAGACATTTTTAAATTAAACAATTTACGATGGCTAACCGATTTTGTTTTTAAAGTCATGGGACTGCCTACTAAGAATATTCTATCATAGAAAAACAGAATTTTTCAAGTTGGTTTATAATTTTAAATATCGCGTGAACATAACATACATAAGAAAAATAGAATTCGAATTGAGAACCGTCCTCCTTTTTTGAGGTCCGTTAAAATTTTTTTGACTTTCATTTTGATTTGGTGCAAATGCACCAGTATGAATATATCGATGTTTGTACATAGCACTTTATTTCTATACTAGGACATTTTGCATCGTAACTTGTAACTTGCACTCGTCATCTATCAGGACAAATGGATCTGCAGGATGCAGAGCAACGCCAGAGTAATGGTTTCCGCATTGCAGTACTACGATGCTGGCCGATTAAAGCCCACCCTGGTCACGATTTAATAACTTCTAAATTCTGAATGACTCTTTATTGAATTTAGGTGAGCGTTAAAGTTTTTGAACAAAATGATTTAGCATAATGAGAACTAGATAGAAGTACTATAAAGTCTTTTATTGCTTTCCATCTCGTCTCTCTACCTCCTCTTGTCTTTTCTAATCGAATATTCTTTTCTTTTATTTACGCAAAAAATTAACTTTGTAAAGAAAAATCTTTTGAACCCTTTAGGGTTCACGGTCACAGGCCATTGACTATAATCATGAACGTTGTATAACGCGATAAAATAAATAAAAGTTACACACAGCCGATATCTGCAGTTTGCCATCACATACATCAGATTTGATGGGCCAAAAATCCTTTTAAAAGAACACCGGTTCCTACCAAGGACGATTCGTGAGGCTATTGAAACGAAGAAACATTCAAATTTCAATAGGATAATAGTTGGGTGCTACTATCTGCTTGGGATCCCATTATAAATAAAACAACTCAAAACATAAGCACAACACTGCAAGACCTAAAGATACTATAAGTAGTTACTGCATAGATCGCATTAAAAATTAATATTCAAGCTGACGGTATGCAGGATTGACACATGACACCAGGTCATCAAACACCTCAGTCCTACCCGTGACCATGAAAGTTGTAAAGGATTCGAAACGTCGGATGATAACATAAAAAAACCGCAATAAAATGTCTAATATTCGCGTAAGCTTAGAAACAAAATCACCATAAGTTTTATTTCATGAGTTCTATAGGTGACTTCACTTCGCGGTTTTGCCTGTTTATTCTTGTTCTGCATTTGTGTAATATGTTGCGAACATATGTTTAATCTGGCTATGACCGAAATTTTACCTGTTTACAAATAATTTTCTATCAGATATCGAAAGCACCATTTTCTGGATAAAAATATATTTCACATCTTTTATGTGGCTCTGACTACGAGTATGTAACATGTCATTATAAACGAGTTTTTAAGCTATTGGTATAGAAACAAACAGACAGTCGGACAATCAGAAGCCAATCGAGAAGGAAATTCTCCTGAGAAAGTGGTGCTGGATTGGTCATACACTCAGGAGATCCGACGACCATCTAGCCAAACAGGCATTAATATGGCTAGTCTCCGCAACCAGAAGGCCAGGCAGACCAAGAAAATTGATGAGGTCAGTGGAAAAAGAGTGCCAGAATCAAACACAGTTGCACGAACCTGGAAGCCACAGCGCAATACTGAAATTCATAGAAGTCTCGACTAAAAGCCCTTTGCCTCGGATGAATTAATATTGGAAGAAATAATGATGATGATGATAGATATAAAATATTGGTATAAAAACTAATAAAAGATTTTTAACTGCCGTAAATTTCAGGTAGATGTTGATTGTCATATAAAGCAAGCAAAAGCATGAACACTAGAAAGAATAGAAAAAATTAAAGACAATTTTTAACAGAATAATCTTAATACACAAGTCAACAAAGAACGAAATCCTCCGATCATTTTAGAAGTAAATTGACTTATGTCGTTAGAACGTAAAATTTTATATGCTTTAGCAGTATTGAGGTAATATTTACGGAGTCCCTGACCGACCCTGGCGGATAATGGAGGACCATAAAATATAATGGTCATGTTTACATAACTTAGACGAACGCAGTATGGTGCTGTCAGTGACTCAAGGTCAAATAAAAATAATAACATAGGTCTAGATTGCCAAAGATAACATGCTGCCAAACTAGAGAGAATTTTACAAGCTCAGTCGTAATGTAATGTTGTTTAAGAATAACTTCAAACAGAATAATTTAATACTATGATATATATCTTATTTAGGATAACATAAAAGCAAGCATTGTTTAAAAATGTACGAGTTTAAAAAATACATTACGTAATTTTTACGATTGACTTTTTTACACTTCCGTCATTTACGAATATTACTTAATGATAATTGCGCCATTTATCTTAAATCGTAGATTTTTTTCTTTTTCGGTGTCATTGTCATGATGCGGTCAATGTTATATTGACTTTATGTTAGCAATGGTTTTTGTTTTAATTTTTTTGTTAAAAACAATCTTTAAGCGGATTGTACCTTTTGTGTCACGGCACAAACAACTCTAATACCCTACGGACGATACCGTTGGTTTTACAATACTGCTTTACGTATTAGAATTTAAATTTAAAAATAAAAATTCATTTTTCTATTGCATGGGCTGGAGTCAATCGATTAGACGGATTTCGATGGGGCTTAGACTAACTATTTTTACTTTGGAAAAAGACTATGAGTTCCGTGCAAAAAGTCTAAATATCATGCAGGTGAAACTGCATGCAACAGGTAGTTTTATAATAAAGAGCTAATATTTATGGGCAACGGCTAACAAGCCGGTGTATTCCTGGCGGCTTCCCCATGGTGCATGCCAAGATTCGCACCTCACCCTGTTAAAGGTCACACTAATGGCGTTTCCTTAGCGCAGTGAACTCTACGCTAAATAGTCCGTGGATACAAAAATAAGCACCGAGTGACGTCAAGGGAATTGTGGGCCAAGGAGAGCCCCGGGATGAATTTAACCCATGTGCCATGATGCGGCTGACAGACAAGAAAGACGCTGTGGGTTGTTGATAGTTGTGGTTGTTATCGGGCAAAAGGATTGTATAATGCTCTAAATGGCAAACAGTTTTAATCTACAAGGTGGTACAGCATAACAGCCTTTCACAGATTTTGCTGCATTTATACGGTCTTGCTCGCCCGGGGAAGTACTATAACCCTACAAAGTTGGCAAACAATAAAGTATGCATGACTTTTTGGATAGCCGGATGGCCTTTTCCTCTTCTTTTTCCACTCCTTTCTACTCCTAATCCTTAATATATTCCCGAACCGTTCTATCATCATCTCCCAGGATGATGTGTTTCCATGGTCGACAGGACCACTTAACATCAGGTGAACGGTCTTCTCGTTTGTCATCCTTTCCATAAGAAAAAGCTGATCCATATTTCTTTTGCAAATGCTGTATGTGTGTCATTAATTCGGCAAGTGTTGTACGAATGCTTTGAAAATATTAATGTTTAAAATTTATTTAATTATTCACTTCTGAAATCTATGCTGATATTATTACCACGAAAATGTTTTCATAGTATTAACATTCTACATTTTTGTATGTATTGACACCCCAGCCATACGTGAAAATAAACCAAATCCACCATAATAATAATAAAATAGTTATTTGTCACAACACAAGGATAACCAAAAACACCAATAAGAATAAAACTTAAAAAAAATAGCAACAAAAATAAAAAAATAAAGAATTTCTCAGTACTGATTTTCAGCTTATCCTTTAATTCAAAACAACGAACAAAACTATAAAAATGATAAATACTATAAACATTTGCTTACATGGTATCAAGACAGAGAATAAGATAGGCTTAAGCCGAAATAGGAGTACTATTTTCTTTAAAAAGAGAAGTATCTGTTGAAGGGACGTCCAATATAGCCTTCTGACAATGAATTGACACATGATGCGTGGACTGAACAAGGTTTTCTTCAGGGATTTCAGGCCCCTTACATATGATATCTCGAAAAAACCAAATATTCCGAATAAAATTGCTTCTATATCATCAATTTTTTTTAGGTGGTAGAGCATAATATCTTTTCACAGCTTTTGCTGCACTTCTGCGGCCGCGCTCACCCGGGGGAGTACCACCGCCATTTACAAAGTCGGCATAAAAAAGTATGCATGGCTTTTGGGGACGCCGGATAGCCATGTCTACTCTTTACTTTTTCCACTCCTTTCCCCTCCAAATCTTTAATCACGACCCCATCCTTCTTACCCAATGAACTCGCGACTCTTGTTCCGTGTGTCCATGTGGGACGGGATCACTTACCGTCAGGTGAAAAATCTGCTCGTTTGTCTTCCTTTACATAAAAAAAATTAAAGGCGCAACTTAAGATCATGCATTTACTCATACTGTTAGTACTTAACACGTGTATAGTACCAAACCACCCGATCCTTAACGCGAATGAAGCCGCAGCAAAAACCTAGTCCTTTATAACATAAACATGAAAATTATAAAATAAACTTTTCATAACACATTTCGTAATAGAGCCGTAATTTACACTGTCTTCTAGGAAACGTTTCATTAAATATTTCTGCGTAATCTGTGCTCTAACATCGTTGGCCACCTTCCACGTGCTTCTGCGTACTGTAAATCTTTCCATTACATCTTGTATTATTCGCGCTCTGTCGATTACTTACTCTATGCTAGCGATTATATGTTGTATTACGATTATACAGGCAGGATGAGTTATTAAAGGAGAGCACTCGGTGCCCCATTGGTATCATATTTTTGTAATAAATTTAGGGGCATAGTCTCAGACCAAATCTTCAAATAAATCGATGAAGCGCGGATACTATGCTAGCAGCGAACAAATGGCTAGCTGGCGCAGTTCATTGACCCGAAAATGTGGCAGCGCGCGCCGTATCCGCGATGATGCTTTCGTAAATAATTACTCAACTTTCGATTAAGTTTACTCGGCGGTCAATTAAGATTTGCTTTTAATATTGCAATTATTCTTCATCCTCGAATATTGAAGGCGACTCGCCAGTCACCCTGTATATTGTATTAGTCGCGCTCTGTCGATCGCTTACTCTGTGCAGTGGGAACGATTGGGTCGACTGCCCCCAATACACATTGACCCATCAGCCCATTAATATTGAATCGGATTGCAGCTGACTATTAATAGGAAGATGGTCCAACATGTTGTTTTTATATTACTAAATATAAGTAAATAATTATAATTAAACATGTGATTTAAACTTATTTCTAACTTTATTTTTAAATAATCATTCTATAATACTTAAATATATAATATGTTAGGGTTGCCACAAAGTATTGTATGTTATTCATGCTAATTGTACTTTATACTTTACAAGAACAATAAAGTGCTCGAAAATACTTTATTTGACGTGATTTAATTTTTGATTGATTGATTTTATTTCTGTTATTCACTCTTGCATAGTACAAACATGTTAATAGTAAGAAGTTTTAAGTAAAATAGGACAGCAAATTTCCTAATAATTATTTGTTGAAAGTAATGAGAAATGTATGTTTGAGAGGTGGTAGAGCATAATATCCTTTCACAGCTTTTGCTGCACTTTTACGGCCACGCTTGTTCGGGGAAGTACCACCGCCCTTTGTGTAAAGTCGGCATAAAATAAAGTATGCATGACTTTAAGGGATGCCGGATGGCC
>JAOCPS010501872.1:0-11594 GCA_025505425.1 Graphium colonna
GTAAAGGGTTCGAAACGTCGGGTGATAAAATTTAAAAATAAACCACGATAAAATCCGTAAAGTTGTTTAATTTACAAATTGATAAGATAATCTTTTATTTTCTCTCTTTACAGGTAATAGAGCACAAGATATTCCAACATCATAAACCAGGTTTGTTTATTTCGAAATGTAATAAGATCGATTTTTTAAAGTGCATACGTTAAAAAATCGATCTTATTTACTACCAACATAAAAAGGAGGAGGTTCTCAATTGGACTGTGTATTTTTTTTAATATTGTGTTGCAAGTAAAACTTTTAAATTGCACAAATTTGATTTTTTTTTCGTGAACCCTGAACGATGTTCGATATTGAAACGTTTTCAACTTTATCGGAAACGGGAAAGCAACTGGCCGTTTTCCATGATTTTATTCGCATTGATTGCGTTTCGCCCATCTCGCTTAATTCCCCCGACGGTACCACCATTTCTACTTTAATTTTTATCTGTGGATTTTAACTTTTTAATAAAGTAGTAAACATTGCTTCGGTTTATCGTTTCATTTTAATTTTTAATCGATTTCAAAAAAAGAGTAAGTAGTCTATTTCAACTAAACATTTTTGTATGTATGTGCGCCGATATCTCCGCCAATAATAGAAAGATTTTAAAAATCTTTTTTCTTTGTTTGAATGAACATGTTTTCGAGATGGTTCAATAAATTTAATGAAAATCGGCCATATAGTTTCTGTTTGGTTTCGTAATTTCATAATATTAGGTTATAATTATAAAAAAAAAACAATCACGGTGACGTCTAATTGCAAAACACGTGCTCTTGCATTTAATAAATGCAAAAGTATTTTGTAATTATATTTAACGATTTTATGCATATATGTACTCGTAACAGATAAGCCGCTTGCTCGTTTGTCTCCCTCTCTCTAAAAAAAAAAATATCAGAATCCAATAAAACTTTAAAAACCTTCTGGGTGTACGGCGCTTATCTTATTTTTATTATTCATATAAAACGTTTACAAGTAATTTACTACAGTAGTACAGTTGTAATCAAATTCTCGATTTTTGATCATAAATTTATTTGATTTTAATATGAAAAAAATGGAAATAAAAGGCGTTATAGTATGTATGAAGCTAAAACTGCGCATCATCGACGCTCATAAAAACTTTCATTATCCTTTTCAAACCGATTTCAAAAATGAATAGGTTCTCATGACTCTATGTTTTTTTCATTATTATTTTTTGTACGTATGTTAGCAGATTTCTCCCCAAATTATGAATCGATTTCCATTTTTTTATTTATTCAATGGAAATACAGTGTAAACTCTACATAACGACTTTAAAGGCACGCTACATTTTATGGCGTCATAGAGAGTTGTAGTTAAATGAAAAGAGTGTATCATTAGAAGGCAAGCTAAACAAATCGAAGCCATGTGATGTCGACGCTTTAGAGAATCTGTCGTTAAATCGAGTGACGCTACGTGGAGTTTGCACTGTACTTACAAGGTGGTCCCATATTATTTTCAAGAATGTCAGAACAACAATTTCTTTTTTAAAACAAATTAACTATAAATTAGTTTCACGAACGATCGCTTCTAAGACGTTCGTAAAATAATTATTTATGAGATGTAGAAATCATATCAAATTTAGTTTCATTGCTTATTAATTAATTAAAAGAAAAATAAACAGGTATGTTAATTAATATGAAGATAAAATTAAATTAAACTGTATTGCGATTAGTGTTCGTACAAACGTTACGTGACTTTTCTGTTTAAGTATTTCAAATACATATATGAATTTACTCGTTAATGTTTACAGGGAAATAATTTATTACTGCCCGAGTATTTTTAAGCAAGCGAGTGACGTCAACGCATGAAGCTTTTAATTAATATTGAATTTTACACGTATTTAATTATAAATGCGTTTTTGTTGCTTTCGGGTAGAACTGATTTGAGATTATTACCACGTGTTTTATAAAATATTTCCAAAGTCTATTTTTAAAATAGTGTTCTCTATATAACTATACAGAGAGGCAAGCAAGTTTTTCGGGTTTTCTCTAAAAATAATTATATTGTTTAAAACCAGCTTCAAGAAACCGTAAAGAACAAACATTTGTCGCATATACGAATGCAAATTTCAATTTGTTTCTTTATTTGTTACGGCTTCTCTTATCTTTCATCAATCAAAAAATGGTATATCTTATGCATTTTGTCAATGATTCCAATAGACAGGATTGTGAGGTACTCACAATATATAAAAAGTGTATAGTTTGCGAGTGAAACAAAAATAAGTAGACTGCTGTAGGAAAAGCCGTAAAATAACCAGCTTCCTTGCAGATCGGAGCATCAAGGTCGTTGTCGACGGTGCATGCTCCGACGCCAAGTCTGTGCACGCTGGTGTCCCACAAGGCGGCGTACTATCTTCCACACTGTTCCTTCTGCATATCAATAATTTGTTGCGCATCAGCAGCATTCATTGCACCTTGTATACTAACCGGGCAAATATTTCTCAGGACCGCGTCAACGAGTGCTGGAACAAACTTGTGTCTGAAATCGATATTTTGCAAAATCTGGGATTGGGGTCGACTTAATTTAGGCCAATTTAACCCACAGAAGACACAAGTTTGCGCGTTTACGGCTTAAAGAAACCCTTTGTTGTTTCTCCTCTTTTCCAAAACACTTCCCTGGTTGCCACAGCGTCAATCGGAATTCTTGGCGTTGACATATCGAGCGACGTACAGTTCCGCGGTTACTTGGAATGTAAAGCCAAATTGGCTTCTAAAAAGCTTGGCGTCCTCAGCAGAGCGAGGCAATATATCCAGCCGTTAGAGCGCCTGGCTATACGAGGCGCTGGTATAGCCACACATGGAATACTGTTTTCACCTCTGGGCTGGGGCACCCCTTCACCAGCTCCTTGCATTTGACGGCATCCAACGTCTAGCTACGTGAATCGTTGACAATCCAGTCCTTTTCGATCGGCTCGATTCACTGGCCTTGCGAAGAGATGTTGCATCTCTAAGCATATTATATCGCATTTACCACGAGGAGTGTTTAGAGGAATTGTTCGGATTGATACTTGATGCACAGTTTGCTCATCAAACGACGCGACAATACACCAAAAACCATCGATACCACTTCGATGGTTGGCAGTCCACCACAGTGCGTTTTCGTCGTCATTTTCTGCCACGTACGACATCCTTGTGGAATAAATTGTCGCCAGCGGTATTTTCGGACCGATACAACCTAGGAACCTTCAATAAAAGAGAATACCCCTACCTTAAAGGCTAGCAACGCTCCTGTAATTCCTCTGGTAATGCGGGAGTGAGCCGCTTGCTCATTTGCCTCCTTCTCCAAAAAAAATAATACCAGCTAAGACACGTTAAAGCATAAACTTTTATTGAATATACAAATGCGAATTTTAATTTGTTTCTTCATTTGTCAGGGCTTTACTTTTTCTTTCATCAATCAAAAAATGGTATATCTTGTGCATTTTGTCAGTGATTCTGGGAGAGAAACAAAAATAAATAGATTGCTGTAGGAAAAGCCACCTCAGCAGTGCTGGTTTAAGCTTACTGGGGTCCTTGGGCACTGCTATTTTGGGGTCCCTTTATATTTTTTTACTTTTTAAAACACATTTTTTCTACTACAGTGATCAATATACACATAACTACATATGTTAAAATAGTAAAATATTACATGCCGAATATTGAAAACATCTTGTATGTCGTTCATACAATTATTATTCCGAGAAATTGATGAACTATGGCAGATTAGTATTAGTTTTAATTTTCAAAAATGATGATCTGATCTGTAGCATTTGATTTTATCAGTATTCTATCTATTTGCAATAATGTTATTACGAGTATATTCAAATACATCATATGACTAAGCCTTTGTCGCACCAGTACATTACATTACACCTCCATTCATCTTTCCCACCAACCTTTGTCCATTTTTAGAAAAAAAATATTAAAAAAACTGACATTCGTCACCTTTTTCAAAATGTTTGAGTTGACGCCAAGACTAAATTGTATAGTGCCTTGGCAACATAAAAAAATGTTTCAATGCTGCTTCCCGTCGCAAAATTTAATCAAAATAAGTATGTGATAGTCACGTAGTTAACATGTGCTTTTGGTCAACTTTTTTCGCAGAAAAAAATTATCAAGGTATCATTCTATTCAGAATGGTATCTAAGCAATCGATGATATTTCACAAAGCCAAAATTATGCTCGCAAAGAATAACAATTAACTAAAATGAAAATCTTTCATTTATCGTCTCAAAAACTAATTGTGATTTTTGAAGTTTGAATAAAAGGTTTAAAGAAGGAGAAAAAGAAATCTAAAGAATGTCCTGATTTAAAACAATAGCATTAATATTTATATATTTTTTTACAGATAAGATCTAAAACGAATACACTGCTTAGCGCAAGCAACGTCTACTTCGGACATTTTAGCAATAAAATTCATTTAAATATGAAAATGAAAAGAGAGGAATGAAAAATAAAAAAGCACCATAGATATCTATTCGTTTCTGCTTCTTGGAAATGAGAATTTCAGATGTTATTATTGTTAAAAAATAAATCTGAGATATTTTTCTTGTTAGTAACTATTTTTGATAAGCTTCTTAACGGATTAGATATTTATTTTCTTTGTGCAAAGTAATTTCCAATGAGGGATCGATTTGGCTGAGATTACGTCTACTAATCAGCGATGTATACATACTCTGTGCGTTGCGTTGTTCTCATTGGATTTTGGAACATTTTTCCCTTTTAAAATTAGATTTTCAGTAACTGAAACATTTTTATATTTTATTTTTTTCGGTGCGATGGACTCTTCGACTACGCGGGACCCCTAGGCAGCTGCCTTCTCTGCCTTATGGTTAATGCAGCACTGAAACTCAGTGTAAAAAGGTTAATAAATTGCAAAAAGATGGCTTATATACCCTATTCCTTCATGAGCCGAGAAGCTCTGGAAATTTCTAGACTGGACTTAGCGAAGTAGGGGACATAACTTAGCCACATTAAGTCATATTATCATTCAAACTTCTAGGACACTAAATCCTCTCTCTACTTCAAAAGTTTGTCATAAAATTGCTGTTCTTAAAACTTTAAATAATACTCTGAGATCTTTTTACAGTTAAATTATGAAAAACCGTTATTTTAAAATGAAAAACAAACTATAGAATCGATCTTTCACAACTAACGGAAAAAACTTTTCACAACTAACGGAGATAAATACGAAAATACTTCAAAAAACATTCAAATTGAGAACCTCCTATTTTAAAGTCGGTATTCATACAACACCTAATTCGTGTGAAACAATTTAACTGTAGTTTTCGTGTTCGAGTGTTTTATGGCCGTCCGTGTCGGTGACACTACACTACTATCTTATCGTGTAAATTTCGCCGCCCATTTTTCATGTCCAATTAAACAGTTTGGGAATGAACAAATATATACAGAATTGTGGGCAATGTTAGCGTAATAACTTATGTAGCTTTAATTTATGTTTGGATGGCGGTGAAATTTGTTAACTTAATCAAACGAATTTGAATGATAAATAGGATTTAATTTCAAATTACATGGACAACGATATTAATTTCTTATCTATACCTGCTCCTTAAGGCTTTTTTCCAAAAAACGAAATTATTAAATTGAATTTTCAGTAGTTTAGTAATATTATGGTTATACTTTTATTAAGAGCTTAAAATTTACCGTATTGATTTTATCACTTGTTTCATTTGATTCAGCTCATGTAATTAATTTCATCTCGATCTAACGGTAAATCCGTGTTAATACTATTTACCGTTTACCTTTGATCCCAAATTCAATTGATTAATCACTGAAGACAAGCCTTTAAGCCAGTTAGTTGATGAACTTTTGTTCACGACTAATTCCCGCAAGGAACTGTGTTTGTGATATCTAAAATTGGTAATAAGTCTGCACTTCTTCACTGAAGTAGTAAAAATATAATATTTTTTTTTAAATAGAATAATAAATTCTAGACCGGATGTTAGGATTAAACGAGAGATTTTTTTTTATTTAGCGGGAAGTAAACGAAGTAATGATTTACCATGTACATTCCATGTAACTTATTGTACACAAGTCTACGCTTTTGAAACGTTACTTTCACTTTATGTATGATGACGCAGTATCATAGAAAAATCACTAATTATAACTAACATTCGATTTTAAAACGAATCGCAAGATCTTAAAACTTGATTTTAAAACATTTTGTCAAAAGCTTTTTGTTGAGCAAAAAATATGAAAAGATTAAACAGTATTCTTGTTATGCTATACATATTCTTTATTAAGTATATTTTTCATAGTAATATAATGAAAAAAATTGTATAAAATATTTTATCATTTTACTAAAGTCAATGAAATCTTCTACAATTTCTCAAGAAGCTCGTCTGAAATTCTAGTAGCGGGATGTTTGTTTACTTTGAAACACGAATTTTGCAATAAGATTTCGTTTTCGGCGGAAAGCGACATTTGAGAAGCAATTCAATCATAACCATACATAGATATGAAATTCACCTTATGTACCTTCAAGAAGTAACTTAACCTTAACTCTTTTTAGCGTTGCTACAAACCTTAGTGGTTTTCAAATGCTATTTGCATGATTACATGTAAATTAAGTTACAGAAAAAAAGAAAAAAAAAAAAAACATTCAGTTATTATATTTTTAGGGCAAATGGAGTATTATGTTACTCATATCAACTACATATAGTACATCAAACTTAAACGATTAATATAACCGTAGATCCCGAAAACATGGTACTTAACTATTTTGCTCTTTTCTTATATTTTAATAAAACAACAGTTAAATAATAATTTCGTAAAACATCACAAAATTAAATAAAATAAGAAAAAAGTTTGTTTTGCATTACGTTCATTTTGCAATGCCGTGATATAGAAATAAATAACTGTTAACTGACTAAAACATGCTAATGTCATCATTTTTGACGTCGAAAGAGACATTTAATGACATTGTCAAGCAAAAAGAAAGTAAACATTACCTAACTTGTTTATATCCAAAAAATAACAAGTTCTTTTTCGCCCAGCTTTAGGGCGTAAAGCGGTTTGAGTTAGCCCTTTACAAGGCATTTTTGTTTCACCCTTCGCAGCGATAAACAGCCAATTTGCTCGTCGAGGGCGCACGCCTAACGCGAGTCCTATCTGTCATCAACGTGTCTATTGAACGAGATTCTGTAAAACCCTCACGTGGGCCATGCTTATTTTGCCCCATATAAGCGATATTAAGCACAAGTGAACGTGGCCTTATTACGTTTTTAACCGACCTTGATATAAAGGATGCTTATGATACTAGTTGCGTGTAGTTGTAACCTCAATATTTAACAATTACATTTCAATTTGGTGAGCCAATTATCAAAGGTCTGGTCACCCTAAAATACAGCTGAATTTCGGTATACGGTGTTTTTCAGTTTTTAAACTAATGCAGTGTTTTCATTAACTAAATTAACTTTTTCTTTATATATAATCTAGTAAATGAATCCCACAATGATGAGGAATGGACCACAATGAAAAGGAAAAAAAAAATTTGCACACCCGAAAGGGCAATTTGTAGAACCCTTATATAATTACATAAATGTACAGAGAATATTGTTAACACTACAAAATAAATAAACAAATGCCGCGCAATTAAACAAGTTTGCAATCATTTAATCGACACATTTTGTCATTCGTCATTTTTTTAATTATTTGAATTTATCACTTCAGTATAGACTAAAGTAATAAATTAATTAGACAAACCTGAATAAACACCAAGAACTTTTTTTGGTCCAAAAGACTGTACTGGCACTCAGTCTCTTTCTGAATACCCCTATTCCCTGTTTATATAAATACCAAAATGAGTTTCCAGTCTGCGGCTAAATTATTACGATGTTACGAAGAAAGACAAGAGAATTTACTAAGTGATAATTTAATTTTCAAATCTGTTGTCATAGTCTGAATTCAACCCTGAATCTTAATTGCATAAATTTAAGCAGTTCAAATATCAAATCAAAAAGAAAGGAAACGTATTTAAATATTTTTTTACACAATGAATATGTAAATTGGTTTTAATGTTACAATAGTACTGAAATCTATAAATTAAATTAAATCGGTACTCAACTCAGATGTATCTTATAAAACGATTTTATTTCTTTCAAAATATTAATCTATCTCGGTTTATTGCTATACATTTATCAGAAAGTCACTTAAGTACTTTGTTTTTTATATCAAAATAACGATAAAATGTGTCGCAAGAGTACAATTCTATGGCAGCTTAAGTAGGCTTTTTGTAATTTTCTGTGAAAATAATCTTGTTACTTATCTTGGAACTATGAGTAATAAAAGATAAATAATACAACTTTACGGATTTTATCGCGGTTTATTTTTAAATTTTATCACCCGACGTTTCGAACCCTTTACAGCGTTCATGGTACGCTGTAAAATCCGTAAAGTTGTATTATTTAAAAATGTCTAATATTCGCGTAAGTCTCAAAAACAAAATAAAAGATAATTTGTAATATGATAGCGTATTTCACAATTTAAAAATGTTAAAACTGTCCACCCAAATTCTATGACACAAAGTAACCGACCATTAAAATTCAAAGGCAAGTAAAAACCCAACAACTAGATGTACATTTAATTACGTGGCTACGAACAAACACTGACTATACACTAGTTTTATGTTGACATATTTTAAAGCAACAAGTTTTTAATATTCTAGAATTAAAATGATATTTAATTTTTGGGAGTATATGCACCTTGTGTGCACTTTAACATATTGTTCTTATAGACCAAGAGCCCATGAACGGCACTCTTCTGACATTTCATAACGCTATGACAGTTGTTTGTTTCATTTTCTCATCCAAGCAGAAGCTTTTATTTTATAACATCTATTCGGAAATGGATAACATTCGTAGTTTCTATGAATAGTTCTAACTGCCTCTTATGTATATTAAATTTCTTGTCCGTACTTGTTTACATGTTCCCTTTCAATTTCCCCACTTACAAATGCCTTTCAAGTGCATCTAGCTGAATGTAAATGCCATTATCAGTCTCTAGCTTCTTAGGAACCTCATTGTATGCAGTAGTCTATATGCAATGACCTAAATATAATTGCGTTTAATTTAAAATCCTTTACCGCCATTGTTTTTTTAATGGAATAGAAGAAAAACGAGCAGACGGTTCACCTGATAGTAAGCGATCCCGTCGCCCATAGACAAACGCAACATCCGGAGAGTTGCTAGTGCGTTGTCAACCCGGGAGATCGGATATAACAGGTTTATTGGATAGGATGGGGTCGGGATTAAGGATTTGGAGAGGATAAGAATAGGAAAAGAAAAGGGTTGACATGGCCATCCTGCATCCCCAAAAGTCATGCAAACATTATTTTATGCCGACTTTAGAAAGGGCGGTGGTACTTCCCCGGGCGAGTACGGCCGTAAAAGTGCCGCAAAAGCTGTGAAAAGTTATTATGCTCTACCACCTACGACATCTACATTGTATACATAACATAACATATAACATCATCTAAGAACTGCTGATCACACGATATATATACTATACAAAACGGCATGGCAATATTGTGTGTATAATAATCTTTATTACTATATAAATGTATTTCTACTTCAAAACAATTTCAGTTTTCTGTTTTCTTCTTTTTTATATGATCTTTAACTATATTTAATTTTTTTTAAAAAATTAAAGTTTTATTAAAAGCCCAATCCATGTAATGGAAAGCGAATTGTATATCACACCATTATCTATAAGATGACAATACTTAACATATAAATACATATAAAAACAAATGTCATGGGCTAATAAACTTACTACAATCGCCAAACTGAACAAAAATATACACAGTAGTTACTGGATAAAAAAATACCTTTTTCCCTATTTCCATAATTTTTACGACATTACGCTCCATGGAATTGCTTTTTAAACAGGGATTTCAACTGTATCAAAGTATATGTGACGTTAAGACAATCACTCATCAAAATGGAGAATTCAATGGGAACTATTTTCTATTGGTGATACCCAAAATATTTGAATTTTCGTAGGAGAGGAAAAATTCCTTTTTGTAGGAGTTAATGTAATAAGTCTAGTCTTTAAAAAACTTATAAACGTGATGCAAATTGGTACGGTATGCCATATTAAAATGAGCATTGTCCTTTACTTTTCTTTAACAACCTAACTCGACAGCAGAAATTTTTAAAGCCAACATCGGTTTCACTGTAATTTTTGTGCGCTTGTTAATTTTTGTTGTTATTCTGCTTTATTATTATTTTTTTTTTCTTTTTGTAGTTTTGATAAGTTACATATTTATTAGGGTTTTTATGTCTCATCATAATTTGTGCTTATGTGCGCTGGAGGCTGGTGCAAAAGTTTTCCTATTCGTAAAATATTGCACTTTGTATACTCATTACTAGTAATTATTTAAGTATTAAATATTATATGGTTTTAAGTATGTCTACTATATCAGAGGATGATGATTTTTTTATTCTGTCAATGAATCTGCCACTTCAGACGACAGTTTAAGCTCATTCACTAGCTCGTAAGGAGACTGTTTTAAGAGAGAAATTTTCTTAAAATGCACCAACCTTTTGAATATCTGTCACTTAAATGCTCAAAGTGTTCCTAGACATTTCAGTGATTTATGTGACACGTTCTCCAACTGCAACATGCACGCCATCCTGATTTCCCAGAGTAGGCTTAAACCGCATCTGCCTTCTGTTATGTATTCCCTTCCTGGTTTTGTCCTTATTCGTAATCCGAATCGATAAAGGAAATGTGGGCGTTGCGATATACCTTAGATATGAACTGTCCTTTAAAATACTGGCTTCCTTGTCGGGAAATTACTCAGCGTCTGCCGAGTTGCGTTCTTTTGCGAGAATGAACATTGAGCAGTTGTGTAGGGATTCGACCCAGATAGATTAGAAGACACTCATAGCGACGAATAGCATTAATGACATGGTAAACATCATAGTGTTGGTATTATCAAATTGTTTGATGCTCACGTGCCCATTAAAAGATTCACAGTGAAGCGGTCCCCAACACCGTGGTTGACAGAAGATATTCGTTTAGCCATGAGACGTCGAGATCGGTTGTTTAGAAAATTTAAAAAGAAACGAACTGATAATATGTGGTCCCTGTACGAAACGGCAAGAAATCAATGTAATCAGATGATACGCAACGCTAAACGTCGCCATATTCTTACAAATATTTCTTCTTCCACTTCTGATATCTGGAAGTTCCTTGGGACTCTTGGTATCGGTAAGTCGCGTTCATCAAACCTTCCCAGCACTAATAGCTTAGATGATTTTAATCAACATTTCCGTACTGCTTCATCAATAGATCATCTCACAACTAGCCAACGATTTCCTATTTAAATGGTTTGACGCGCCCAAATATTGGTTTCTTTAATTTCTCTCCAGTATCCTCTGATGAAATCAGAAAAATCCTTTCTATAAGATCTAATGCTGTTGGATGTGAAAAAATCGGCCGACGCATGATCCTCCCTATCCTTTTTTGTTTTTGAGACTTACGCGAATATTAGACATTTTTAAATAATACAACTTTACGAATTTTATCGCGGTTTATTTT
>JAOCPS010501983.1:0-11594 GCA_025505425.1 Graphium colonna
CAATTAATCTTTATAAAAATCTCACTGAAGGGAGGGGGCGGAGCTTCAGGTGATATTGACGTGTTTAAAGAAAAGATGGAAAATGTCTTTAGTAAATTATGCTTCACGCATACTATATTATTTTGTTGAATCTCAACGCAGAATAGTTCTACAGATTGTTTGACTGAGAGACACTATATCCTATCGATTTTTGAATTGGTTAAATTTTACTTAATTGATCTGCGAAGATCAGCGAGTTCATTTTCTAAGTCAGTGTTTTTTTGATGATTAATTGGATTTCAATCTTGCAGAAGCTGCTCTGAGGTATTCTTCAGTGCATATTTAAGATCCTTCGCCGTAGCTTGGCAAGTGTTCAAAACCATTTCCATTGTTAATATTCTGTAATAGATGTAGAATGTGAAAGTGAGATTATAGGACTAGTAAGTTTAAAAAGGTGTAAAGTGAGAAAATACCAAGATATTAAAAAGAAATATAAAAAGAAAAAAAATAGGAAATTTAACAAATATAAGCAGTAATATGTGATATTAAGTGAATTATTCATAAATGTTAGTCTACAAAGTTAAATCTATAATTATTTAATATTTTTTATTGTATATTTATTAAGTGGAAATGTTTTAGTTTTGAATTATTTAATATTCAACTACCCTTTATGTTATAATATTTTAAGCAGTTATTAGGTTCAAATGTTAAAGCCACAAAATACTAATTAGTTGTCGTTTTGAATACATTTAAATTTGTAAAGTGTATATGTGTAAAGTTGTCTGTGGCAAATGTTTCCATCTACAACTTTGCTTCCAACTTTAAAGTGAGATATTAACGGTGCCAAAATGTGAGAATTTATGTAATTCACTATGTGTGAGTTGTATTGATTATGTCGTTGGCTTAGATGTTATGAAATAATAAAAATACTCAAAGGGGCTTTGTATCCGAGTTTAAAAGTTCTGCCGTAATCTCAGTGACAGCTCCAATACGACTGTTGTCGTTTTGACTTTTTGCACTGCGAAGAAAAAATGGATGCCATTGGGAACGAATAGGTCAACGAATAAAAAAATTGTGAAAGGTGAAAATATTGTTTTCAACCAGTTCATTCTTAAAAGATTAAGCAATTATATATGTTTTTTTTTTTATAGAGAAAGAGGCAAACGAGCAAGCGACTCATCTAATAGTCAGCGATTAGCGCCACCCACGGACTCCTGCAACACCGGAGGGGTTACAGGAGCGTTGCTAGCCTTTAAGGTAGGAATATTCTCTTTTTTGAAGGTCCCTAAGTAGTATCGGTCCGGTAATACCGCTGGCGACAATTGGTTCCACCGGAATGGCGTACGTGGCAAAAAATGACGACGAAACTGCACTGTGGTGGACTGACAACCATCAGGGTGGTATTGATATACCAGGGTGGTATTGATATACCAACATTGGTGAGAGTGATGAGATAATTGTGAAGCTGGTATTAATCCGAACAATTCCTCTGAACAGTCCCCGTGGTAAATGCGGTATTATATACTTAGAGTTACTACAACTCATCGCAGGGCCGAGAAATAGAGCCGATCGTAAAGAGTGGATTCATCGACTATTCGAGTAGCTCGACGTTGAATGCGATCAATTGGAAGAAACTGGTAAAGGGGTACCCCGGCCCAAAAATGACAGCAGTATTCCATGTGTGGGCGGACCCGCGCTTTGTTTAACTTCAGGCGGTCTGAAGGCTGGAAATACTACCTCGCTCTGCTTAGGACGCTAAACTTTTTAAGCCAATTTGGCTTTACATTCTAAGTGAGCGCGGAACTGTACGTCACTCGATATGTCGACGCCAAGAATTCCGATCGGCGCTGTGGTAACCAGGAGAGTGTTTTGAAAAAGAGGAGATACGACAAAGGGTTCTATTTAGCGTTTAAGTTTGCGCGTTAAACTTGTATCTTTTGTGGATTAAACTGGACTAAATTTAGTCAACCCCAATACAAGCCAAGCAAGGTCTCGAGTTGACACACAATTTTTTTTCGGCACTCGTAAACGCGGTCCTGAGAAGTATTTGCCCAGCTGGTACAAGGTGTTGCCTATGCTGTCATCTGCATAACAATTATTGTTACTAATGCGCAACAAATCATTGATGTGCAGAAGGAACGCAGCTTTATGGGACACCAGCGTCCACAAAATTGGCGTCGGAACATGAACAGTCGCCACGGACCTTGATGCTGTGATCTACAAGAAAGCTGGTTCTCCATTTTCACAATTTCACAGCTAGTCCGTAAGATGTGATCTTAGAAAAGAGCGCTGCGTGCCATACGTGATCGAAAGCCATGCCTAAAGAGTAGGAGTGCCGAAAGAGACGCGTTATACCCGGTGCCAACTCTGGAGCGCACGTCTTCAGCACAATGGCAGGAAATCCATCTGGCCCACTCGACTTATAGACATCAAGTCAAAAAAACGCTTTTTACAATGCACTCAGTCGGGGGTGAGTTCCCCCATCGTCAAAAGTCGAGTTTGATGCAAAAAAAAGTGCACAGGTGATCGGCTTTCTCTTTTGTGGTATGGGCCAGCAAGTCATTACCAATAAGATAAATATGGCGTACAGAAGTTCCATTAGACTGATTTGGCAAGAGATCAAACCGCGCGAGTGCCTAAAGGCATGCCATTGCTGTGGCCAGAACAATTTTGAATGTCTAGGAGGCAAAATTATACTCTTTTTTTAATGCACAATTAATTTAATGCAAATAAACGGAACTCACATAACACATACGATATATCAGTACAGTCAAAAGTTACTCAAACTGAGTATTTTAGAAACAACATTTTTTGACAGCCTTCTGAGTCCATTTCTAATAAGTCTCCAATTTAAATTCCAATTATTTATATATTTTTTAGCAAACATATAAAATAATGACATTGACAGTGTCCACTTTCTTTTTTTCTTTTGTTATGGTCTTTTGAGTTTGCTATTCTTTCTAAGTTCTTAATTAAAACAGAAAAAAGTTGAAAAAACATCCTTATTATTAAATATTTAATTCGTCTTCGTAACTTACTCTGAATCCTTTTACTTTCCAATATTAGCTTTAGATAAAGATAAGGTAAAATTTTACTTTTTGGGAAAATTTGTTTGCCGGGTTAAATTCGAAAATTTTATTCGGCATCTCTAGGTTTAAATGAATGTATGCGAATTTACTTTACCTCATAGATGGTCCTCTATTATAGCATTAATTTTTTTCAATTTTTTGTTTACTATCGCATTGTCGGCTTTCCTCGTTTCCATGCGCCTTTAAATAGTGGGATGGTCCGTTAATGCGATAAAATCATCAAGAATTGTTCCAGGCTTTAGACAATGATATCTACACCCGTTTTCTCATTGTCTCATGAAAGGATTTTAGGCATGACTAAAAGGTCCTTCCTTAAGCAATTTAGGTACATTGCTTGATGACAAAAGCTGTCGCGTTATTGTAGGAACACCCAAACTGCAGGGTGCTCGGGTATGTGAACCACTATTTTTATCCATGTGGTTATTCTTCTGTCTGGTCAGGTCACCCGGAGGGTTCTGGCCCTATAAATTTTCCCTTAATCCCTTTGGAAAGGGGTAAAATTTTTGTTTAAGATGCAACTTGCGTCGATAAATTGTCTGCCTCTCATCTTAGGACAAATTCAGTGAGAGCACCGGAGGCAGTTGAAGTGAGCAATTTTTGCAAATACACGTCTGTCAGTGCAGACTATGTATTTGTACCTCGTGTTTTGGAGACTTTAGCTCCATGTGCTCCAAAGACCAATATTTTTTTTAAATGAATGTTGCAGCTGATGACATGGGGCTGGTTCTTTTCTCACTAAAAGGTATGATTGTTAATTAGTTAATTTTATTGCTCTGTTAATATAATATTGTAATCAACTAAAAGATAATAGCATAGCCTTCGGGCTTGGGCGCAAACAAGTTCGTTTACTCGACTTAAGAGACAGTAGAGCCACAACCTTTACTCTCCACTTAGGTAATTCTTCTATGGCACGTCCACGTCGCGGGGGTGGATATAACATCTTCTAATAGGTTGGGAGGTGTTGATGACTCAATTTACTGGAAGGACTAAGAGCTGTGGGGAATAACACGGCTTCCTGTCTGATCACAGATTAGAAGACGTGTATGCTTGTAATAGGTTTACTATTTAATCAAATTTTTTTAGGATGTCATCCATCTTATTTTCAAATGCGTCTTAATCATCTGAGTAGCGGCAGTATACGCATACTACATTATACTGATCAATTTCAACGCAGGCTAGTTCTACAGACTGATTGACAGGGAGTGCCACTATATCTTGTCGACTTTTTCAAAATATATCTTATCTTATTAGCACAAGAGAGCCATCGCGGGAAGCGTACTCTCTTACAAACCAACTTTACAATTTGAAATTTTCTACATTAATAATACTACAATGTTTATTTAACCATGGCTCTGTCAAGGACCTTAACATAAAAATTTTCGATATTAACTAAAAAAGATCTGATTATATTCGAACTGCCCAACAGATTTTGTCACATCATAACTAAGAACGCTCCCAATAATAAGGTATGATTCAAGGAAAAAACAACACACCAAAATCAGGCAAATTATTTAGCAACAGCTACGCCCTAGACAGACTCAAAATTATACAATGGAGTGAAATAAGTGTTTAATAAATCGTTCGAGCGAAAGGAAAAAATGTTTATAACTTCGAGGTGAACACTTTGAAAACAATAAATAATAATTTAAGGTTCTAGTTGGGTTATTTTTTTCAAATCACAAAACTTACAAGGCAACCTAGGTATATATACCGTTTTATAGAGTGCTGAAGGAAACCTTTGAACTTGTCAACCTTGTATACCATTTATCTGTAAAAAAAAGTTGTGAGAAACAACAAGTTTGCAAGGAAGTAGACTATAGAGGAAGAATAATTGCGTATTAATAAATAAAGAAAGAAATGTTGAAATAAAAGATGATATTTTTGAAAATCACTGTGTAATAATTTAAATAAAAAATGTATTTCAAATTTGTAAAAATCTATATTATAATTTAAAAAAATATTTTTAAATAATTATTAAATATTTGATAATTGCTAATAAATATTATTCATCATTTAGCTATGTAGTAGGCATTTAAAATATGAATTATTTCCAACGCCGGAAGACCGAGTTTTTTTAACGGCATAATTTACATGATTAAGACTTTTAACCTTGTGGTTATTATTCTCATAAATAACCTATACTTAAACAAAAAAAAAAGCCAAGATCATTTTATTGCGTTTGTCTAGTAATGTAAAAGATCTGGCACTTCTTAAATCATTCTTTTTATAATATTAACCTATTTGCGTTACTAAATGTATAATATTAATGATAGCTTTTCAATTTCCGGGTGGGAATTTATTGACGGTGTGGTTTGATTAACTTCATTCTGTTATTATTCTTAACAAGAAAATATTATACGGTTGCCATGTGGGGTCAGAGTAATCTATACGAAGCAGGAATTGATTTTGTGCCAATATTCTGTTTTACACAAAATGTAGGAGTAATATATACTTTTAGTTTAATAATTTAACTGCAAGGAATGTCAAAATATTTTATGGAGATTTTGTTAATATAATGTTGAGACACGTAATACCTTTTGAAATGACTAATGATAATAGTTTGAGTTGTATGGTACTTTTTGCCTTGTTATATACAGAGTGTAAGGAGACCGCTTCCGAAGCCGAAATCTCGATGACATACTTCCTAAGTAATACCTAATCTAGTTTAAGTTGCCTCGTTTCAATTTATTAAAAAAAGCGAACTGAGTCGGTGAAGAACAAAAGAACGAATACGAACTTGGTTTGACTTTGTCGTTCATGCCGCCAGCCTAAGCCCGGCAGCAAACGCACGGTTCTGAAACAAACCGTGCTTATGCGGCTGGGTTTGCTCGTGTCGGACACATTCCGAACGGGAGTCCAAATTAAAAAAACCCTGCCTAATAAAATGGTACCGTAAGAAGCAAGGAAATGTAAACCCCTGTTGTAAAAGTAATCAAGCTGTTCGTTGGATTAGATTTCTCTGCCTACAAATGTGGGGAAGCTGACTTTAAAAAACCGTCTATACGGTTATATTCAACCACCCAACCGAGGTCACCTTAGTAACGAATCCAATAAACTTACTTATCTTTCTTTTTGCTTAACAAACTACATAATCATTTCAAACCATTAATAACTAAAATGCGCAGTTGAAACCATTCAAATAGGTATATATGAAATTTTATGGTTTGTTATTCTTTTATTCTTGCTTGAATTGACGAAGTCAACTCTTTTCAGAATGTATTGATTTTATTTTTCGCTATTTCATATCTACCTATCGTTATCAAATGACGAAAAATAAATTTTTAGTAAGCTTGCGCCAGCACAGAAGGAGTGTTTAGTGTCTGTTACAGGCGCGGACGCGAACACTTCATGTGATTTTTAATGGATTGTGTTTTGGAAGTACGTAGGCGTACCTATTACATTAAAAAATCTGTTATTTTTGCAAAAATTTCAACTGAATTGACACAAAGTCACCTTTAATCAGAATGTTTTGTCCACTGTTTTGTATGTACATGTAGTTTAAATGACAATAAGCATTTGGCCCACCGCTCATTACTTTGGGGCTTATAGATAACTGACGATATTGTGGGTGTATGCATAGCCTTTCGGAAAAGCATGTTGTTATGTTATTAAATAATAATTCATACACAACGCATTGGAAAATTTCGCCATTTTACTTATTTACTTATACATGCCGAACTAAGGGAAGTCCGTAAGAGGCATTGTATTGATGCATGCTGCGTACGAGAGGTCAAGTGGAAGGGCTCAAAATCTAAAAACATAGGCAATGGCTACAAATTGATTTATTATGGCGAAATCATCGACAGAAACGGAGTAGGTATAATGCTCTGGGAAGACTCATCATGGAGATTGGTAAATGTTGATAGGGTAAATGATTGAATAATTATAGTCAAAATTGCCCTCTACCACCAACCATGCTTTAATATCATCTCGGTTTATGCTTCATAATCGGGAAGCGAAGAATGTAATAAAGATATATTCTGGGACGTACTTTACAAAATATTGATAGAGATACCTACTGAAGAAACGGTGCATCTAGCAGGGGATTTGAATGGTCATGTGGGAGAAGGTAATATTCATTATAAAGACTGCCTTGGAAGTTTCGGGTATGGTACAAGGAACGGATGATGGAAATATATTACAATAAGAACAAAAATCATCTTGTTACTTACAGCAGCGGCGGAAACACCATACAGATTGACTATACCTTAGCTAAAAAGAAACACCTGGGACGATATAAAGATGGTAAAGTGATACCCTTAGAGCCTTTGATAATCCAACACAGATTATTAGTTTCGAAATTACTCCCTCCAAAACTATTAAAGTGATTCAAAATTTAAACCACAAAATCAAGTGGAATCTTCTACCAAAATATAAAACCTTATTTGGAAATGGGCTTAGAGAATATTTTGAGCGGGATATCATCACAAACAAAACACTTAATGCAATATGGACCAGTTTCCAACACTATCGCATACAAAAGGCAGAAAAACATCTAGGCCGAACGAAGAATGGAAGAAGTCCCTTTTAGGAAACAAACTGTTGGGATGATTCAGTAAAAGCTAAAGTAGCCTCTAAAAAAAATGTTTTAAAAGACGACGATCGAGACGTAATGAATCAGGCCGTTTAAAATATGATCAATTAAAGAGAGGAACAAAGAGACACGTAGCTCTCACTAAATATATTTCCAACGAAGAATTTTATAACAACTTCGAGACGGCGACAACACAATTTGATATACATAAAATAGCAAAAACTAGATATGAAAGCACAAAGGATATAACATATGTAAAATATATTAAAGATAAAAATGACAAACTTTTAACTGATGGTGATAAAATAAATTCAAGATGGGTTGAATATTACTAACATCTTCTTAACGTGGAACATCCAAGAAAACGCAATCCTCAGCTAAGGAAGTAATGGGACCTCTGGCACCAGTTACACTTACTGACATCCGTAAAGCCCATTCTAATATGAAAAACCATAAAGCCTATGGTCCATGTGAAATTCCTACTGAAAGTTGAAAAATGACAACAGAAGACGGGTAACGATGGCTATTTGGATTATTCAACAAACAGATTGCAGGGGAACCGATTTCAAATTCGCAGAGAAGAAGTTTTCTTATCCCACTTTATAAGGGAAAGGGTGATGCAAGACATTGTTCTAACTATAGAGCAGTGAAATTTATGGACCATACTTTCAAAATCTGGGAGAAAATAATAAATAACCAGTTAAGAGACATAATTTAAGTAATATCTAACCAATGTGGGTTTGTGGCTGATAAGAGTTCCTCACACGTAATACAAATAGTTCGCATACTGCTAGAAAAGGCAAAGAGTAACCAAACAAATCTCCATATGATTTTCATAGACAAATGCGACCTCTAAAATGATTTTAATCAATGGATAGAAGCTTTGGAAACAAACGATCTGAATATAGGTAGGAAAAAACGGAACATATATTTTGTGGCTTTGATTCTGTCACAAAAAGAGAGTCATCATCAACAGAGAGACGTCAAAATGTGTATAGAGAACACCCCACTTCCTTAAATTGATACTTTTAAATATCTAGGTTCTATTATAAGTCACAATGGCACACTTGACAAAGACGTGGAACATAGAACCACCACAGGGTTGCTTAAATCGAGATAACTAACAGGCATTATGTGTGCGACTAAAATACCACTTAGGGTGAAAGGCAAAGAAGCGGTTAGACCTGCAATCTTTTATGGCTCAGAACAACACCTTAACAAACTTTAGACCTCAGAAATGCGAATGCTACGTTGGTCTGCGGGCGTCACACTCCTAGATATAATTAGAAACAAGTATGTTTGAAGTAGCTTCAAAGTAGCTCCCATTGTAGCTCCCATTGTAGATAGGGATATAGAGAAACGCTTACGATGGTTCGGCCACGTTCAAAGAAGACCGGAAGACCATATATTCAAAATAGCATTAAACTTGCCAACGACGAAGCGAAAACGTGGAAGGTCCCAGCCTCTTGGTTGACGACGATTCAAAAGGATCTGAAAGAAAAAGACAATTGGGAAAACGGTCTCGGAAGAAGAAGAAGAAGAGAGATATATTTTCATGAATATGTAGTAGCGCAAAAAAATTTCATAAAAAATGTATAGCAGGTAATAACTTTTCAAATTATAAATAAAATGTATCTCCGACTTAATAAAACACTTATTTAATATGGCCATCGCTGATGTTCTTGTTTTCACAACAAATAGAAGATTTTGTGCCATACATTATTTTTCGCCGACAAAGGCCACCATTCCAAGACATTCTAACCTAACTGACCAATTGTAGTCTGGATGATCCATTGCCACTCAATTTAATTTAACAGTTTATTGCTAAAAACTAAAACAGTTTCAAGAAAATTACGTAACTTTTAAAGTTCTTGTGTGTCACATCTGAAAAAGTGCTGCGAAAAAAAAATAACTAGCTTGATATATAAAAAACGATTTTTTGACGAAGATTGAAAAATTCTTTGGCGGTAAAAGGCAGCGAAAGGAAGAAAAATATGACTATACAAATTTGTAGTTGTATGTTTAATTTTCGAGTAAATTTATATCATAGTATTTTTGTTTGTTATTTTGTTATATAAAGATTAGGTCATAGGGGCTCTTTAACTGATTGGCGTAACATTAGTTAGCTGGTTTGTCAAATAAAAAGTCGGTATAAGCGTGAACCATTCACGGTCGTTTCAAAGTGAAGAGAACAGTGTCTTTAAAAAAGGGTACAAAGAATTTAATTCAAGTATTAATATATAAAAGTCCTACGCCTACAAATTTTTGTTGCAAGCTGGTGTAGAATCCTTAATGAGAATACTTGAAAGTTGCGCATTAAACAACATTTATCAAAGATGGGCTTTGAAAATTGGCTCTATTTGTTTCGAAGGTACCTTTCGTCGTTTCGACTTTTATAAAACTATGATGTGATCAGGCTTACTCTTGGCTGACAAAAAGCTTTTCTCTTTTAAAATGTAAGCTAATATCTAGAGGAGAGCCTTCAATTACGTCTTACTATTTTGAGAACTTAATTTTTGTGACCGGCGCATAATATCCAAGGTCTTTGCACATTGAAATATAGTTTATATACTAATAATAATATGAGGAGCATTTAACTCTCCTGTCTTATATAGTTGTAATACTCTTGTGATATACCGTCAAATAGGTTTCCTTTGATTTATAATCACTTCATATATGAAAGAAAGAACACATAAATAAGATTACGGGTTACGGCTAAAGATGTAGAGAAAATATCTACAAAGGCTTAGTAAATATCGACTTAGTATGTATCAACATAGTAGGGAAGCTCAAGACAGCGTCTTAAGTAGGTTAATAGATATGAGTAGACCCAAAAGCTTTTTGCTTAAAGTCTATTCCGAAGCGAAAATAGCAACGATTAATGATTCCATTTGTGAGTTATGTTAGCTTTATGCGTGGTACAACTGTTATTTTATGTAATCCTAAGGGGACTCTTTCAGTGTTTTTTGATTTTCGTAATTTTTGTTCACTATCCGTGGCTTAGACATATGTTAAGCAATAATATAATATTATATCAGAATATAGATAATATTCTAAACCCAAAGGTTTGTTTTTCTCGTCATCTTTTATTTATAAATAACTCAAATCGGATGACTATAATAATAAGATCTATTTTAAATCACTGGCTTAAAATAACTGGTTTGCACTATCTAGGTCTGGCAGGTGCGTTTTCTCTAACCCTTTGGGTGTTGCTGTTGCATATGTGCCTTAGATTCACTTAATATCAGGTGAGATATCTGTTTCCTTGACAAAATTTTTGTTTAAAAGTATATTAGATATAAAGGGAAAATTAGACAGTTTCTCCCTTATTATTGCCATTTTCTATACCAAATATTAAATAATGGTAATATGTATTAAAGAAAAAAATGTACTTTTAGTAATGTTAGAAATTTATAACTTTTGACTCTCTGATGAATTAAATAGTAGAATTGGTGTCTGCCGAAGAAGTCGCATTTATTTTGAACACATCTTTGAAAATTTATTAAAAAGAAATGGATAATGTATAACGTTTGGCTGCTATTTATTTTACAAGTTTCAATTACTCGCCTATTATTATTTTTTCCTTAGGACGAGATTTAACTTTGTTAGAGAATAAACTTAATTATATTTCCACGCTAAATGTGCTAAAAACAAAGGGCTGAAAGATGTGAGACTGTTGTCTTCCTTTAAATGGCAGCCTTGCCAAAAATACAAGAACAACATAACGAAACTAATGAAAAAGATGACGGTGGTAACCGAGGTTAAGTTTTTTAGTATCAAAAATTACCAACATATTTAATATAATGGATCCAGTACTTATGGGTAGTGCAAGGACCAGGGTGAATGATAATACACAGTGTCCAGAAAGGGTATCGGGTATTTGTAAGTTCAATGAAACAAAAATTATTTGTATGCAATAAAAAAGTTTATTGTTTATTATTAGCATATGAATTGGAGAATTATTTGGAAAAGATGATGTTATCCAAATGATG
>JAOCPS010502094.1:0-11594 GCA_025505425.1 Graphium colonna
TGGTTGAACGACATCTCGTAATCAATGTAAATCATAATTCGTTACTTTTTACTATCATTTTTGGATATCATCTCTAACATACATAAAAAAATCTAGTATAGGACATTAGCAAATCAACAATATAACTGTAGTTTATATATAGTAGACTGAACTGAGATTCGGAAGCCAAACAATAATTACTATTTCAAATGCATATATACATTCTAAATGCAAAATGTATACTTATATAGTATGTTTTAAAGCTATAATATAATTCCTTGATCAACCAAATTTAGCGCTTCGTAGACAATTTCGATTGAACAATGTGCATACATCCACTAATTACGTGACTATGTATAATTATGGCAAGATAGATCTTTGAGGCTCATTATGTGTCTCTTACATTTAGGTCACAAATAGAGATTTAATATGAGCATAGCAAAGGAATTGAGATTGCAAAGTTATTCTATATTTATGTCTATAACATACTTAAAATTATAAACATGGAAGTTATTTCATAAGACCGGCTGCGAGCTAAAGGTGACAATGTCAAAATGCAACCAAATCACGAGTTGAATTATATGACGAACAAACGAAATACCAGGTGATTGGTGGTTTTAAGGAAGTACGTCAATAAGCCATCTCGTACGAGCCCGTCCTGATGATTAAACCATTCATCACGCAGTTTTGCATACTCGCTTGATATTGACCTTTATCTTAAGTGTTTTAAGTAATTTGCTAAAATGTACAATAGAAGTTGATAAGCGATTATACTTTGTAATTTTTAGTAGGTGAGGACCAGGAAAACTTGTGCGACAAAAATTACATTCAATTTCTACTTTGTTCCACTACTAGGCAAGGACATAAACATAGGTCAAGTATTTGAATATTATTAATGTTTCAACGCCATAATAGATAAGCCATTTTGCTTTGTAATTTATAGTAGGTGAGGACCAGGAAAACTTGTATGATAAAAGTTACATTCTATTTCTAATTTGTTTCACTACTAGACAAGGACATAAACATAGGGCAAGTTTTTGGATATTATTAATGTTTCAAGAGTAAATATTTTTTAGTCTATGAGTTTTGAAAATATGTGTGTGTGTGTGTGCGCGCGCGCGCGTGTGTGTGTGTGTGTTATTATAATATTTTTATCAATAAACATTACGGTATCTTAGTTTTAAAATAATATTTACGACGGTGCACCAACCTTAATCTCTCGGTACCACCCAAAGGTTGACTGGCAGAAAATGCTTTAGGTCTACCTTTCTACAATTTTTTTTCTGCATAAAGATTTAAAATAAAAAATATGTAAATAATAATATATGTACATAAAACATAAACAAATATTTCTCGAAAATTAATTTTAAAGAATAAAATGATTATGTTGCAGGCAACATCTTAAAGTTGGTAATTTATTTTCAAGGTATAAGTGCTAAAATTGGGTGTAATACGGATCTAATCATTTTTTTAAGATATAAGAAGAAAAATATATTCCAAAAAAAGCTCAGAGGGATTCACTAAGTTAGTTGCATAATTACGTTAAATCTTATTTACGAATTCTACTAAAGCTTCGAACGTGTCAACCTGTCTTATATTTCCAACAACGTTGAAAAATACGACCACTATAATTTTGAACTTTATCCAGTCTGGCATAAAAACAGTTTTATAGGGCGCGACTTGGAAATATTAGTCTTGAATATATGTACTTTAAAATGGCTAAACGAACGTAAACGTTCAATTAAAACGACGATGATGTAACGTCAATTACAAAAGAGAACGAATGTGTTGAGGTTATAGGCCAAGACCTACCGAGGCATCCTGTCTGTACGTCACATTACACCAAATCATGCCTGTCAAGCGTCATTATATCCGAAAGGTTATGTCGGCTGAGTGTGGAGGCGTGATTGATTATTTCTTTCATGTGAAAGCGACAGTTCTTTGATTGTTAACCGATGCTAGGATAAATACATAGTGGTGAATGCTTGCTAGTTGGAGGTTTCAGGGTTTTTTCTTGAATAGTGACGCTCTTTGGCTTTTTAAAGATTATTTATTCAATATTAAAGTGATAACAATTGCTTATTCTTAGTCAAAAAAACGATCACCGATTAGGAAAGAAAGCCAAGGACCTGAGAAGAATCGGTGTAAGAAACTCAGCGGGACTATTATTTTTTAGAAAAAGCCTGTTATAAAATATACAAACACGAAATTTTACTTGAAAAAGCCCAGAGTGAACATGACCAGGGCTTGTTATCATTTAAGTTATCATTCCAGTTATCATTTATATCATAATTTCATTTAAAAAATCGCGTTTATACGTCTACGTTGCCCAACAGCATTGACTTGATGAAACGACATGTTCTGAATACATTAGACGTACTAAATATATCATAAAGTATGAGCTCTTTGAGATTTCAACTTTTTGGAACGGAGAAAATTAGGGTGATCATCGAAGGTTACTATCGGCTAAAGACTGGAGCTAATACGAAACAGACCGTGGAAAAGACAGATTGGTTTATTCAAGGCGTGATCGTATTTAATTTGTAGCTGTGCGAGGGTTTTATAGCTTAGATGAAATAAATTTCAATAGATGAGATACTGGAGCAAGCCTGAAAGATTTCGAATTGTTGATTTATTTATTCGTTGTCTATTTAGATATTGCCTATTTCGATTCCACGTAAGAATAGTTCGTAGTTTACGAAATTAAAAACTTGTAAGGATAATACAGTAGTACAAAAGGCAATGTTTGAGGCTACCTTGAATTCGAAACCCAGCACCATCACAAATGTGAGTTTATTTTTCTCAGAAAACATGCGTATTTATGAAATAAAAAAAAAAATTTTAAGATGTATTAATTCCTCTGCTTCGTGGTAGATCATGCTAAATATTATATACAGTCTAACGAAAGCCCATACCCAGAAGCAGTTCGTACGACAACAGCTGTAGTCATTAAAAGTAATACCACAGTAAACAATAATTTTAAAAATTTCACTGACCTAAAGGATATTTTTTTTGTAAAATAATGTCACAATATCACACGCAAAAACTGACACAACATAAAGACTAAACCAGGGCAAATCTTCTTATTCAGGGTATCATATGGCAAGGAGTTATTTTATTAGATATGTCTTAAGGTTTTTGTAGAAATTTTAATTTTGCCACCTTTATTACTAATGTAAAAAAAATATGCCTAATAAAAATTAAACGAATGTGTACTCAACCAATTTACCTTATTTAAGATATTATTAAAATGTGTAACACTTTACAAAATAACGCCAATATTTGTCAAAAGTATAGAAGACTTATTCCGTAAAAACTATAATGTTTTTTGTTCTCGACTTGGAAAACTGTCGCCTATGCAAATGACAAGAATGATAATATATAATACCTACTGCTGAGTTTGTACAGCGTACAACGCGACAGACCACTAAGTACCATCGCTACCACCTTGATGGTTGGTAGTCCACTACTGTGAGATTCCGCCGTCACTTTCTGCCACGCACGACACCTTTGTGGAATCAACTGTCGCCAGCGGTATTTCCGGACTGGTACGACTTAGGGACCTTCAAGAAGAGAGCCTATTCCTACCCCAAAGGCCGACCAACGCTCATGCAACTTTTCTGGTATTGCGAGAGTCCGTGGGCGGCGGTGACCACTTTCCATCAGGTGAGTCGCTTGCTCTTTTGCCTCCCTCTCTCTATAAAAAAATAGCTCCTAATTAAATGTTTATTCGATCCTTAATACAACTAATAGTAAGAATAGATAAATTATTTTTATATATAACAAGCCTTCAACTTGTTATAAATAAAAATAATTTATGTGTTGTATATCGCGCAGATACAAAGATATCCATATGTTGATTTTAGAATTTTCATCCATTAAAAATGTTAAAATTACTATTAAAATGGGAATCGAGGATATAGTTAGAATATTTAAATAAAAAAAATAATAATTAAATCGGTTAATCGTTTTCAGAGAAGTACGACCACTGTGACTCGAGATTTTTATATATATTTGATAGCCAGATAAACGAGAAATAGCTAAGCCTACCTACCATCATATTGTGACTGTTAGGACCTGAGCAGCAATCTATGAGGTGAAGCCGTTGGCAACACAACAGACAGTGATTAAGCTTAGAGAAAAAGTAGGCATGCACGAAATTTCTTATCTATAGTTTTTGTTTAACACAATGAAATTTTTAGAGCAAAAATTAAATTAAACACGCAATACATTATAATTCATCGAAATATAATAACTTTATAATATAAATTTGAAGTTGTGAATCAAGTTGTTGTGATATTAAAAATAAAAAGAAAACATTTATAACTAACATAATTTATGATGAAAGAAATAATTTGTGATTAAATTAGAAAATTCTTAGAGAATTTGGATGGCAGGAAGTAATTTAATAGCGCAAGCGATACATCGTGTGGAGTAATTAGACGAGGACCCTCAAAAGGACTTGGAGGTTCGCAGGTATGGCCACTAATTCACGGTGTTTATAAGACTTACCTCAATGACATTTATCCAACAAAGAAGCGCTTAAGAGGAGTAAGCCTTGATTTAAATACCAACGTTAAGATTATCGAATTAAGATGGAATTCATTCGAAGACACCTTAGAGCTTCGACTTAAATTTCGACGGAAATCATTGACCGCTTCAGGTGACCAACAAGACGAGAAGCGCTCAAGGACTTAATGAGCAATGAACATTATAAGGAAAATTCTCATTCTGCAAATATGGGGGACTTAAATCACCTTGGACGTGTCGTGTGGAAACGGTGGATTGAACGCCTTGCAACCGCATTCCTGTATAAAGTCTCATGGCACTATGCACTGGAACCCGAGTAATGTGTCGCAAAATTACGCATATTTTGTGACGCCAGCGAAAACACATATCAAACAGTAGCTTACTGGTGCTTTCTTACAGAAAGAAAGACAAACGAGCACACTATTCACCTGATAGTAAGCGATACCGTATACATACGCAATACTCGGAGAATTGCGAGTACGTTGCCAATCTTGTAAATTAATATGCTAATTTAAAATTCAAATTTAATTTTTAAATTACTAAATAATGATTTATAGTACAGCAGACTTATAATACAGCATTAATATTCATAGTTAATAACATATATTTTATTGTCACAGATAAACACATACAAATACAAATGTACGTATATATATACACATGCTTATATCTGTACTAATATTATAAAGCTGGAGAGTTTGTTTGTTTGTATGGTTGGAAGCGCTTATCTTAGATATTCCTGTTTCAATTTGAAAAAGTCTTTATGTTAGATTTGCTTAGATAGTTCATATATATCGGGAAAGGCTGTAGCCTGTATAATATCACACTCGGGGCAAAAGGAGCGGAGCATCAACAAAAAATGTTGTTATTACGGGAAATTTATGCAGGTAACCGTTAGTAGCAGAAAGTATATAATAACGATAGCGATTAACAATGTTATTCACCAAGTTAATTAAGTATAATTTTCGTCAGGTACTATAGTCTCGTACGAAATGTGTAAATTTAACACGCTTGGACGTTTTACCTTTGTGTAGCCTGAATGGTGAAGGATTTATCGTAAACGGAATTAATATGTCTAAGAATATAAATATTCTAATCTAAATCAGGTCTTGAATTCAGATACAATATTGTTCGTTCAAAAGCAAAGACTTGGCTTTACTGTGTAAAACATCAGATTTAGTTTGACTGAACTGAGTCCAATTACACATAAAGAATAACGGTCGTGATCACCGCTAAAGAGGAACCCTTTGTCGTATTCCTCCAATTTGAAAAAAAAATCTTTATTACACTGTCTCAACCGGAATTTCTTTTGAAGACGTATCGAGTTTGGTACAATTAATTACTCCGCTATTTATTGGACAAAACAGCTATGCTTCCTTCGAAATATCGCATGCTATTATATGTAACTCAAACATTACAAATTCGAGTTTATCGCGTACAGAAACAACTGTAAGGCACCATAATGTTGATCTTCATGCATGAAACTTTTTGGTACTGCTTTTAGGCATTGTCCTATAGAGATTTGTAAAAACATCGAGAATACGTGAAATTAGGTATAAATTTCAAAGGATCGAAATGGGTGTGTAAAGTTACTTACTTGAGCCTAATATTAACAATTATAATTGTTACTTAATTATGAATTGTGTCAAAAGTAGGTATTGAAAGAATGAGAAGATAAATTAAGCTAAGTTCACATTTCATTTTAAATTAAAGGGTAAAAAATAATAAACTTGGATGTATGTTAGGCATGCTTGAAAAATGATAATTAAAAATAAGTAATAGATATAAAATAAGTAATGACACTGTCGATAAAACATATTTAAAATATAAAGGAGTTTGGTTCAAAGTATTTACATAATTATTCGAATTCTGAATTTTAAGTTCGTGTACTTTAATTCAATTTACGGATTATGCCCAAAAAATTATAATATAAATAGGATTGTGCTCAAAACCGGTATCAAAAAATCTCATGCATCAAATCAAGATCAAAATTATTAGTAATTTTCTCCGTAATTTCTTACGATATTACGCTATATGGATTTGTTTTTTGAACAGGGACTTTGAACTATAAAAGTATGAATTTTGCTTTACCTTCATGATTTAGTTTATACAATCTATCATAGACATGTAGTATAGAAACTATTTTATATTAATTAATTTTCAGATTTTGTCAAATATCTCCGAAACCCGGGTTTCCTTTACTAAAGAACTTTTGAGTATATATAAGAAGTTTATCTCCAAAAAAAATTGAATTTGATGCAACTTGGTGTAGTGTGCCATATAAAAAGGTCATTTTCATTTATGACGTTTATTTTCAGTGAATAAGTATGTTCTATGAAAATATTGAAACGAAAATAAAGACGTCTCAAACTTGGATACGTCTTATAATAAATAGTAATGTATATACCTCAGATTAGCGAATAATCAAGATACAGCGCTATGACGGAATATTGATGTGTTTATAAACAAAAACTGTTCCGAAATACTTAAAAAAAGACGGAATAGTTTCACCGGTACATGTTTTTAATTGTACTATTTTCCTATTTTAATATGTATCGAACATAAACATGTGACGCAAAATGCTTAGGGTTGCTAAATTAAATGGGGAAAAATTCCCACAAAAATATTCAAATGTTATCGGAAATCGACAATATTGTAAATATATAATTTATAATATTCTTTATGAACAAAAAAATACTGTAAAGTAAGTGCTGCTAAAATATTGGGTTACAATGACTCAAATTGTTTGGCTCAGGTAGAACCGAAGAAGTTGAATTGTGAATTTATTTTATTATTGATATTTTTTCAAAAAATATTAATGAAATCTGTTATATTTTATCTTCTGTTTTTACTTTTTATTCACTTATTTATTCAAGGACGGACAAAAATTTATGCCTATTAATTTGTACAGTGTTTGGTGTTAGTCAAATATTTTAATTGCTTCTGTTTTATTTACTTTGGCTATTTTTTAAATAATCTTATATAACTAAACTATTAAAAATTAAAACTTTTTATTTATTTCAATATTTTGTTCCTTTTTGCCAATTAAGAGTATCTCAGAATTTATTGTTTAGTTATTAACTTTTTAATAAAGAAATTCTTACATGTTTTTAGAGTTCCATTGAATTTATATTAAAATAAGATATAAATATTTTCACGACCAAATGGCTCTTTAACTATTTCCCACCTAAATAATTGCGCTTACTAGTACGTTAATAATGTTTACGTAGATTTATTTTTATAATTTAACATTAACAATTTGTAGAGCAGGAACTTTTTAATGTAATAAGTGAAAAATTATGTATTTGGTTTGAGATTATGATTGTTTTCCTCAAAGATAATTTTTGTGACATATACAAATTTGGTTTAAAATTAGAAGATATAGACATTATATTTTTTTTACTGTCGACGTTATTTATGGATAAATTTATAATTTAAAATCCATTATTATATTTTTTTTCTGGATTACATTTACATTATTCAGCACAATTTTTTACATAAAATTTTTTCCTACTCTGGCAATTTTTACATACACATTGGAGTATGTGTTTTTACAAGTTATCAAAACTAACATGTCTAAATGTATGCATCAATAACTTTAACAATTTTGTTTGACAACGCTCCATCTGAAGTTTTCTCTGATCTGAGGTACATACTGTCAATTTTGCAGAAAATTTAGATATGCTGAAATAAGATTTTTTGTATCTAACGGTTCCCGTTTGTAACTTTTCAACCGAACATCATAAAGTTTAGCATACATTCGTAAGCAATTAATTACTACCTATGAGAGAGAGGTCTCAAAAGATTAACCAGGGATCGCGTAGCCAGCTATCGATTTCGATAACGGAAGCTGAGGACAGGGATCGGACCGATATAAACGGGTATCGAGAGTCACTATGACACCATGTCTCTGATCTAACATACTCAAATGACCCTTTTACCATAGCACATCCACCCTTGCTATCGAGGCAATTTAGGGCTATTCATTCTGTTACCGAGACTTTAATATACAGGTCTTTTATCAAGATATTCAGATTTAACAAAAACATATTAACTGTTGTATTTGGTCTTTATAAATAACGCAGATTTATAGGGACAAAAATATACTCGTAGTACTATTAAATGTTGGTTTTTAAATTAGAATTATAAAATATATTTAAAATAATTTAGAATTAGAATTATAAAATTATATAACAAATTATAATTTACCAATTTGTTACACTTTGTAGTAAATCTGAAATATTAGTTTTATTTTTGATAGATGTTATCCGCAAATCTGTATTGTTTTCAGGCAACTCTAAATCTGAAATCATGTATTCTCTTTGCTTCGTAATTACTCCTGTTACTGAGCTCTTAGTTTGAAATATTTGGAAATCGTTTGTATTTTTTGATTATTACTTACACACTTGTAAAAGGGGTATTCAAGATTTAAAGACTCATCGTTCATTTGACCTTGACCATCTTATTAAATGTCGACATAAAAGTGAATACATTTGATTTTGAACACATCGACGTTAAGTTCATTTATCATAGGTTAAAGCTTTCGTTCCTGTGTCATGGCACAGACTCATGAGGCCTGAGTGCCACAATATGTAATTATTCCATAACAATACAATGGAAACGTAGATTTGTATTTGTTTTAAGCATCTTTTTAATATAGAATAACATAACATATTTATTTTATGTATTAAACCATAATGTCATAACGTGAAAGAATGAGTATTAACCTATTTTTACTCGATCTGAGGAAAATAAGACAAGAAATATAATATTATGTTATCGGCAACAATATATTTATATTAGGCGTCCATATTATTCAGTGTATTGTTTATGTATTAAAACATGCATTATTTACATTACAACTTTAAAAAATGCTTCAAACTTTAGATACCTTCGTATTACTTTTTATAAGTCTACAATGTCAAGGATCTGGAAAAACATGTTAATTTAATTGTTTTGATATTAGGCAAATGCGTGTCATCCATCTTATAACAATATGTACATGTTATTCTAGAATATGCTGAGAATAACTTTGATCGATTTTAATCCAATTAGATATTGCCTGAAAATATAACTTTTTATAAAACGATTGGCATCAGATATGTGTAATAAGAGATATCTGTGCTGAAAGGTTAAAAATAATAAACAAAGAACACAAAGCAATTACCTCTTTTATTTTGAGAAATAAACATTTTGTAGATATTAATCAATGAAATATTTTAATGATTAAAAAAAACCCCTTTAATTTCTTAAATATATTTGTATTTAACTTAGAAATAGACTTTAAATTAATAATAACGGCATATTTGCCTTCATCCTGTGTAAATTAGTCCCGACTCGAATAAAGTCGAGGTATGTCTGAGAAACAACAGATGGTTAATGCTAAACAAAAACAACGTGCTAACTCATAATTTAATTTTTGAAAACGTGGAGTTAAATGCTAAATCTTGCAGGTATTGTACGTTAACACCGGGGTTATTAAAGAAACCGAAGACCAAATCACGCCAAAGTACAGCTCTTCCGATAGAGCTAATTTTGGCATTAATAATTTAAAACAAAAGTAATCATGATCTTATTTTTAAGTACAGTAAGCTTATAACTATAATATAAGCTTTATATGGATATTGAGTAAACGTAGTATTTAACTACTTAATTACTTTCATGAACGACTCGGCGGCTATGGTCTCAAACTCTTCGGGCCTTAAGTTTACGAATAGCGGATTTGGTTCTTAGCGAATGACTTATGTTCGTTTTGGATATTCTGCAAAATTCAAAAACTAGGGTCTTCGTTATAGCTAGGCCCGTTGTCATTGTTGTTGAACACAGCGTACAATGGGCATGGGATTAAAATCACGATATAATCAGCTTATTATAGAAAATAAATATTTATTCAATAACTTTTTTGTTACTTTAGTATTCAATATATATGGGATTTTTTACAAGGCGCGCTTTCGTACGCCGTGAAAGACGACATATGTTTGTTTCACAGCCGTTCGGACCAAAACCGTGATGGATTGCGATCACATCAATTTAAATTTATCGATAGCGCCATGTACGTATGTTCTTTTTTGGAGAAGAAAGAAAACGGAAGAAATATCATAGGAGGGTAAGGTCTTGAGTTTTAAATCTTTACAAGTTGCCGAAACTTGTAAGTAAAATATTTCTATTAACCGAATAAGTTGCTTAATTACACAATACTACATTACTCTGTATATTGCAATTGATATTGTCTGCCTGGCTGTGGATATTAATAAAAAATAGACGACAAAAAGAGAATTTCTTTAGTCTTGGAAGTGAAGGCGTGAAGTAGGAGCTCTTGTCTTGAGAGCTCTTGCATTACGCCGGTCAGTGCAGGTGGCCGGTTGTTGTATGTAGGTCAGCGTTGTGTATAGCACTACAGGTCAGCAGATTGGGATGGGATGCGATCCTTCTTTGCATGCTTTGATGTGGTGCTACAGGGTATGTAAATGTAAACTCCATCTCATGTAGTCCCATCGGTGGTAATTCTGGTTCAGTCACTCCTGTAAGTCAGCTTCTCGCTATAAGCAAGAATGCTATCGAGCCTAGGTCACGGTGGCGGCGTCTTGCGATGTAAACACCAGTGTATTGAGAAAGGAGTACAATTTTGCCTCCAGGTCCTTCAAAAATGCCCTAGCCGCGGCAAAGTCAGAGCACATTGGCAGATTTGGCAAGAGACTAGTTCGACTGCCTTTGGGCACTCACGCATTTTGGTCTATCGCCAAATCAGTCCAAGGGAACTTCTGTGCGCCATCTTTACCATCCATGCACAGCGGGGATGACTCGCTGGCCATACCGCTAAAGAGAAAGTCGATCTTATGTGCATTCTTTTTCGTCAAACTCGACTTTGGATGATGGGAGAACACAGCGCCGACCATCCTGCGATGTGAATACTCCATGCCTGAAATACGCTTTTAACACAAGTTTGCGCGTTCACCGCTAAGAAGAAACCCTTTGTCGTATCTCCTCTTTTCCAAAACACTCCCCTGTTTGCCACAGTGCCGATCGGAATTCTTGGCGTCGACATATCGAGTGACGTTCAGTTCCGCGGTCACTTGGAAGGTAAA
>JAOCPS010502204.1:0-20821 GCA_025505425.1 Graphium colonna
TTCCATCGCATCCAACAGCATTTGATATAATGGCAAGGATAGATTTTTTGACGTCCTCAGAGGAAACTGGGGAAAAATAAAACGAACGGATGTCAGGGCGTGTTAAACCATTTAAGTAGAAAATCGTGTTTTTGGTCGTTAGATGATCCAACATAGGAGTAGTAGTGAAATAGTGATGTAAATCATCGAATATTACAGATTAAGGTAGGTTTGTAACACGCGATTTGCCGTTACCAAGGGTTCCAAGAAACTTTCAGATATTGGCAGGAGTTGAAGAAGAAATAACATTAACAATATGTCGGCATTTCACATTACGTATCATCTGATTACACCGTTTTCTAATTCGTTTATTGGCGGATCAGTTGACTTCCGTCCTATATTCCCAAACAAGTCTGAGACCCTGTTTTTATAGGCCGCGGAAAGCGCCTATGTTGCGTCCGTGTCAACGTCAAACCGACGACGAGATATCTCGGCCTAGTCCTGGATCGCCGGTAGAATTTTAGTGCCCACTTTAAGGGACTAGCTACAAAAGTCGTGAGAGCAGCGGCAGCTCTCAAAAGACTGCTCCCCAACATTGGAGGCCCAACCGTTCCCTGCCGCCGCCGGATTATGCCGGAGTCCTAAAATCCATCGCCTTTTACGACGCCCGGTCTGGGCTGACACTCTCAACCACCGAATAACGGCGGTTCTGCGCCAATTACAGAGGGTGTTAGCCATTCGGGTGATAAGGGGCTATCGGACTATCTCCGGAGAAGCGGCATGTGTGCTGGCAGGTTCCCTTCCCTGGGATTTGGAGGCCGCAATACACGCGTCTCTACATATTTGGCGCGAGAAGGCAATATCCCGGGGCAACCCCCGGCACTGGAAGAGCAAGGGGCTGCAGAGAACATCTACGCTCCCTTGCGATCGAAGAATGGGGACAAAGGCTGGAGCGCCCAAGTGCCGTTCTACGAACTGTAGAGGCCATACGTCCAGCGTGTCCTCGTCCTGCACTAGCTACACTGTTCATCCGGAGCCCGCGGGTCTTCTGCCTCTTACCCGACAAAGTGGATAAAATCTGTAGGCAAAAGATTTAAGCCTCGGAGCTACCAATGCTCTACGCGATCGAAATTATGAATTATATAGAAAAAAAACATTCACCATGTGAATGTATCGCGAGAGCGAATGTAGGGTTATACTAGGTCATTATAACGTACTATATCTCGTAACTTAACTCAATAACACAAATCTGTCATTATATGGGTCTAATGTTCGCCAGCAAACGCGAGGTTTCCGTTTTCAAACCTGCAAATGATACCGACGAGTCTGGTCTGGTTTTATTATTATTTAAAGACAAGTCTAAACATTAAAGTATGCTCACTATCAGTCGGATGAAGCTACTGACAGTTAAAAGCAAATTTGACCACTGAATTTTTAATTTTTATGTTGGTCCCTCCTAACTATTGGGATCAAAGCAGAGGTCCAGAACCTCCATAAGAGGAGCCCTGGATAGTGCCATGCTCCATCACCCCAACTTTTTATTAGTTGTTTTGTTTCTTGTCCTAACACAAATAACAGGGGTTGCACATCAGTAGATTATGTGGTGTAAATAGGCACCAACCTCATTGTTTATTTTGACCACAGGTCATTTCTATTCCTGTCAAAGCCACCCAGTAACAGAATATTCACACAAAATAAAAGATATAGGATCTGTTTTATCAATAAACATATAAACCCTCTATAAACAATATTAATTATATTTTGTATAGATTTTATTTTAACTCTGTTCAAATCAAAGGCTACAGGTATTTTATTTTTAATTAAGTGTACATTTTTTATATATGTCTAGCCTCAATTTTTGTGCAGGTAATCTAGTTTAAATAATTATTTTTATTACAAAAATTAAGAATAATTTTTACCCCACTGGACTTGTTACTACAGAAGACCTCATATTGTTAAATATCAAAGTTTCATAATTTCTGTAAATATTTAGTAGTAGCTGCTCCCTATGTTCATCTACTGGATTTTTTTTTCTATCTAAAATCTTAGTTTCATATTTATTTGCATTTAAGCATAAAATTGTCCAAAAACAGGTTATAAAATGATTAATGATTTTTTGAACATTTGCAAATATGTAGTTACATATTGATAACATAAAAAAGAACAATTGAATTGAAACTAAAAAGACCGACTTTTGATTAAATAATTTTTAGTTACTGTACATGTTCCCCCAAAATTTCTAGAATCCTATAATAGAAGCCAGTTGTGTCATTTGACTGAATGTCAAAAAAATATGAGAACTTATTTTTTAAATGAAGTATGTAAATGTAATTTTGGCAATAGGATATGAAACCGCGATAAAATCCGTAAAGTTGTTTAATTTAAAATATACAAAAATAATTTCAAATCAAAGGATTATTTACTTATACCCATTGTTATATGGCATACCATACCAAGTTGCATGAAGTCGAAACTTTATTTATGAAGACTTATTAACTCCTATAGTAGTTCTTTTCGTAAATAAACCCTGGATTTTGGATATATTTAATAAAATTGATTCATAGAAAATAGTTTTATGGCATTCTACATCTCTGTGATCAATTGTTGATGGAAAACAAATTTTATACTTTTAAATTTTAAATTAAATTCCCTGTTCAAAAATCAAATCCATGGAGCATGATTTTCAGAGTCATGAAAAATTATAGGAATAATTACTATAGTGTTACTTGAAACTGGACGTTTTCCCTTCAAGAATAGATTAGGGAGCTCTAATGCAACAAAAATAATGCCCTAAATGTATAGCCGAAAGTTAAAGGTTTTCGATTTATGCTCAATTTTGTGATTTTTGAAAAAATATCAACTTTCACCTCTTTTTGACATAATTAAAAAAAATGGGTGGTAAAATATTATTAAACATATTTTTTATTAGTAGAGAGGTCTTCTACAATAAAAAATATGTTAGCATAACGTAATAACCCCTAAACATATCAATAAATGCTTAATAAAAGATGGTTAAAAATAAACATATTTTTGATTTGTTTGCATAAATTAATATCACTTGAGTCAAGTACTTGGTTTATGTGACCTCAGGTCTGTAAAAGAATTGAGGGAGAAAATTATTCACGCAGCAGACCAAATGAGGAGCTCATTTTCTTCAAGAATAACATAAAAAAAATGTTGCTGTATTCATTTATTTTTTCTTTTCAAAATAATTCTACTCCATTTTAAGATTCAGCTTACCTTTGTCAAGTCAAAAAATAATTTAAATTATTTATACAGAGTTAAATATTGACTGCTATACCTTTTTGCATAGCTTATTAGATGAGGAAGTTTTATTAATAATTTGTATGTTTAGCTTCATAGTGATTATTTAAGCTGCATAGCACTTTAACTCAAGTGACGTTAATTTGTGCAAATAAATGTTTATTTTTAACCATCTCTTATTAAGTATTTATTGATATGTTTTGGGGTTATTATGCTCTGTTGCAAAGTCTTCTACTAATAAAAAATATGTTTAATAACATTTTACCAACGATTATTTTTTAAATTATGTCAAAAAGGGGTAAAAGTTGATACTTTTTCAAACACCACAAAGTTAAATATAAATTGAAAACTGTTAACTTTCGTGTATAAATATAGGGGGTTAAATTTGTTGCAATAGAGCTCCCCAATCTATTCTTGATGGTAATATGTCCAGTTCCAAGTAACCCTGTATAATATTAATCTTGATGCATGAGAATTTTTAGTATTACTTTTATGCAATGTCCTTTAAAATCTTTTTTGTAATGCTTCAACACAACTTTTATTATAAGGAGGACTTTCTTTAGGCCTTAATGTAGTATATTTACACTTGTATTTAATAAATATACATAACTATAATAATTTTCACATCTTTTTAAAAAATAATCTATTCACACTTAAATTATCAGTCTTCATGGAAAGGTGAAACACTAATCCCATTTAGACTTTTTCTTTTCAAAAACTTCTTTTCCATCTTTGTCCATAGCAGCGTAATATCCCATGGATTCATATTTTTGTCTCATATAGGCAATGTATCCTAGGGCTAAACCAAAACATGTGACACCTATGCTCATGATGACAATATTCTGAAAAGAATGAATACATATTAGATTTGTATACCAAATTGATATACTTTCTGTGTAATCTCTACTCACAGGCTTTGCATACAATTCAAAATTTATGACTCTAAAGGCCGTTGTGGATCTCATAGAACTTATTCCTTCTCCAGGTTTTTCCTTATTTTTGTTACTCATCTTGAATTTCTTGATCTAATATAAACTTAAATTATGTATATATTATACTGAATTCACTTATATTACATAAGAGCAGTATGTTGTAGATGGAGATAGAACAATTTCAATGCCATAACCTGCTCAATACGGTAGCTGCTGGTGTTGGTGTTGTGAATTTTGTAACTGTCAAAGCATCAAGTGACAAGGTAAATGTCATGCTCAATCAATAATTTTTTTTCTTGGATTTTATGAACCGACTACCACCGAGCCAACCAAAATAGTTAAAAAAATGTGCACACCCTGAATTTGCCATTTTTTTAAATATTTACGAAAGAAAGAAAAGGTTACTCTTTTGTAAAACCGGTATATCAATTGATAATGCATATTTCGACAATGTGATTGCATAAGAAAATTGCACATTTTCTAAAATAATTTGCACTTCTCATAGATTTTGCGATAAGTTTCATAAATATTTAAAGATATGCAAAAATAATTCACCGAATCAATTTTTCCTAAATAATAGATACCAATTCAATTGAATATTGGCGAAAAGAATATTTTTCTCTAATCAGATATGCAATCAATGATTTAGAATTTTTCTTGTTATAATTAAATATAACAATTACTAATTTAGAAATGTGTACATTGAGATCTATATCCCCATTTTTTTAATTATTTTGATCGGCTGGGAGATAGTTGGTCCATCCGACGCATGGCTCATCTTTCTTTTGGGCAAACGGGCTATCAGACCACTTTGCCCTAATCAAACCAAGAAACAACAACATAAAATGTCATTGCCCCCCGCAGGATTTAAACTCGTCATGAGTTTAAATCCTGAGCACCGGTTTACAAAGCAAAGGCCTATACCATTAGGCTCAGAGGCGGTCATAATAGCTTTATAAAGTGTCACCTTACTCCGTAGCGACATCTTTGATTTAACATTAAGTTAAGGACATAGATGGCCTAGCATAAAGGCCGCCCGGTTTCTTACCTGAGTTATGTGCGGGACGAAGCTGAGTTTATAATCAAGAACGACACCCTGATATTTGGTGTTGTTAGCCTATGGGATTGGACTATCCATGAGTGTGACTGATGGGAGTTTACTCGTTCTTTCGCGAGTGAAGTATAGTGCCGCCCTTTTGGATGAATTTATTTCACTACGTCATTTCAGAAACCAGTCACGAAGGGTGTTGGCCGCGGTTTGTTGCAGCGTATTCCCTCTACGCGGTAAGGAAAGGTTCGTTCGCTAAGGAAATCTCGTGTTATGCATACGCGACGATCTGGCACATCGAGCTCATATAACTTGTATATAAGCCCGTTATGCCAGACTTTGTCGAACGCTTTCGCGACACCGAGAAAGAGCGCTCCCGTATGTAAACCTACTTGCCTTTTGGCTAGTATGTGCTCCGTGATGCGGTGCACTTAATGAGTGCAAAATGTTTTTCTGGGATAGGAAGTCCTCGGGGGTCCATAAAGCTTCGTAAGCGGGCTAAGATAAGTCTTTCGTATATTTTACCGAAGGTTTTTAAAGACTAATCCGAAAATATTAAGTGGGTTTGGTGGCGGGTTTGAAGGGTTTGAGGAACCCTATAACCTCTGCATTCTCCCACTCTGTGGGAAAGAAGCCTTCAGTTATTGCCATGTTGTATATTGCGACCAATAATTGGATAATGTCAGTTTGAAGGAGCTTAGTCACCTTATTTATGACGCCATCAGAGTCAGAGGCTTTAAGTGGTCGTATTTTTTAATAATATCCTCAACTTCGCGACATGTAACCGGGGAAACGGGATTGCGTAATGGATCGTTTGCCTTTTTTTCTACTGTGTCGTCAACCTGTCGGAAGTAGTGTTAGTCGACTAGCAGTAGACTTGAGGTACACTGAGCCTAGAGGCTGTCAGCCAGGCATTAGGCCTTCTCCTCATCTCACATGGCAGGTATATTGCCTGGGTAATTGATCGGAGGCAAGGTGGCCACTACACCGGTTCTGAACGCTTGTGGGAGAAAACAGAAAACGTGGTGTGAAGGTCTTATATTTCGGCGTCTGCTATCCCACCGCTCGTTTCGCAAGGGTTCTATGCGTGCTTTTGTCTCACATTCTAGAGAACGTAAATGCCTGCAATTCCACTCGGTTGGATAACGGCCATAGGCTCGGATGGCTGCATTTTTGCGTAGCAGCAAGTCTCTCGCATCGTCTGGCAGGGCCCAGCGATAGTCATCCATCACTGGGACCTGTCTGGGTCGAGTGCGTGAAACTTGAGAGGGCAACAATTGCGGAGTCCGTGTCTTGTCAAATAGGAATAATAGCTGGAATGGAGCAAAGCTCAGGCGGGAGATCTTTTTTTAAACTCAGCTTAGGCTTTATGTCAGCTGGTTACGGTCTTTGTTGAGGGAAGGGCAGGGGCTAAAGCGGTAAAGGGTGCTTCCGTTCATATTAAAAACTACTCTTCAAGTTCATAGCTCTGTCATCACTTCCAGTGATTATCAGAACTTGCTAAATTGAAGAACCTATTTCGCTAAGCATTTCAGTCCCGATAAAGGCATTTTTGTGTACAACAGAACTTTTAGCTGTTGTGATATTAGACGATGTTAGCTTACGGAATCAAAAATAAAGTGATCTGACTGGCTGGCTACTTTAATCATACTGAAAACGTACTACCCTAATAGAATCTACCCTAGATGTCATTTTTTTAAATATTCATGCTATGCACACTAACTCCGCTAATTTTATTGTTGAATAATATAATTTGTATCTAATCCCATGTATCATCGTATTATAATAATTCATATATACTCAAAACAGGCTTTCTGGTCACTCCCAAAAGCGTTCAAAACAGGTTTTGTGGTCACCATGCCCCGGACCAATCGCCCAGGCAACACGCCTGCCATGTTAGATGACGAGACGGCCGAATGCCTGGCTGACAGTCTCGAGACTCAGTGTACCCCAAGCCTACTGCCGGTTGACCAGCACCACCTCCGACAGGTGGACGACACAGTAGTAAAAAAGGCAAACAAGCCGTTACGCGATCCCGTTTCCCCGGTTACTTGCGGCGAATTGAGGATATCATTAAAAATTCAAAACACGTAAAGCCCCAGGCTATGATGGCGTCACCAATAAGGTGACTAAACTCCTTCCTACTGCCATCACCCAATCAATAATCGTAATATACAACACGGCAATAACCGGAGGCTTCTTTCCCACAGAGTGGAAGAACGCAGAGGTTATAGGGTTCCTCCAACCCTTCAAACCCGCCACCAACCTCATCGCCCGATTAGTCTTTTAAAAACCTTCGGAAAAATATATGAAAATCTAATCCTGCCCGCTTGCGAAACTTTATAGACGCTCGAGGGCTTCGTATCCCAGAACAATTCGGCTTTCAAGCCAAACATTCTTGCACTCATCGAGTGCACCGCATCACGGAGCAAATACTAGCCAAAAGGCATTTAGGTTACCATACAGGAGCGCTCTTTCTCGATGTTGCGAAAGCGTTCGACAAAGTCTGGCATAACGGGCTTATATATAAGTTATATGAGCTCGGTGTACCTGATAGTCTCGTATGTATGATGCGAGACTTCCTTAGTGATCGAACCTTCCGCTACCGCGTAGAGGGAGTATGCACGACTCCACGCTCCGTCCTTGTAGGGTTGGGTCCTTGGGCCAACTCTCTTCACTCGTTACACCGATGATATACCGCGCATCCCTGGTGTAGAGATAGCCCTACTCGCAGACGACACCTGCATCTTCGCATAAAGCTCTCAAGCTGATATTATGCTCAAACGCCTACAAACCGCAGCCAGTACCCTCGGTGACTGGTTTCGGAAATGGCGAATTTAAATAAATACATCCAAAAGCGCGGCACTATACTGCAGAAGAGCGAGTAAACTCCCCTCAGTCACACTGATGGATAGTCCAATCCCATGGGTTAACAACACCAAATATCTGGGTGTCGTCCTTGATAATAAACTCAGCTTCGTCCCGCACATAACTCGGGTTAGAAACCAGGCGACCTTCGCACTAGGCCATCTATATCCCCTACTTAATAATAAATCAAAGATGTCGCTACGAAGTAAGTTCACAATTTATAAAGCTGTAAGTAAGTATTTGCCCCGTTATGACTTACGCGTGTCCGGTGTTCGCACAAGTAAGTCCGCGACAGATCAATCAACTTAAGGTCATTCAAAATCGATTCATGCGCAGAGGTACGAGAGCACCTTGGTTCATGCGCAATTTAGACTTACACGTCGATTTAGAGCTTCCCACCGTTGCTCAATTCCAGGTGTTGGCATCGCGCTACTACTTTGAATCCACCGCGACCCACCCGAATCCAAAGGTGCCTGCGCCTATGGGCCCATTACGCTCGGCATGTCTGGGCGTCGTGGGAAACGTAGGCCGCAGCATGCGTTGGACCATCCTGATGATGAGAGAACGCTTGCGATCGCGAAAAACAAAGAGCGTCTTAAGAAACAGAGATCAAGCGGCGCTCACCGGCGAGTGCAATGTAACACTTATACTAGATACCGCTGCGTTGCGGGTGGGTTCTTCCTCGAAAGAAGCGTTGCTGTTGGAGTTTCTTTGCTAAACGCGAATTAAGCGCCATTTCAAGCCGAGGTTCTCCCTCGGGGACCCTTGAGTCTCAGCACTACATGAAGCGTCGACCGAAGCGACCTAAGAGCACGACAGCCTCCCAATCCGGTAATACACGCAGAGTGACGGCCTGAGCCGAGGCTTCCCCATAGAACCCTGGAGCTAGTCACTCTTAAACGAGGTTTAGACCTGGCGCCCAAAGCGCTGGCCACCTCAAGTCTGTCGGATCTGCAGTGGTCCTTCTGGCCAGCAATGATGATGCCCGCGACAAAACAATATCCTTCTAAGAAGAAAATACTTAAGAACAAGTTGTATGGCTCAGTCCCTTTGCCTATCCTTTTGAAAGAAGAATACTACTGCTACTGTTTAGTTTATGGTTAACGAATATTTGTTTTGTTTTTGTATCTTACTGCGTGATTTAACTATGAATGAAATGTTATTAAAACATTGTTATTAATGGTATTAAGGCTTTGGTTTAGAATAACCGATAACCATTCAAGGATTTATTCTTCTTTCAACATGCGTCGCGGAAGAAGAAAACAGACTAATCCTCTCAAAATCGAAAATCAAGAAGAGAGTGCAGAAATAGAAGCAGAAAATAATACAGATTATGCTAAAGATACTATAAAACTTGAACCATTAGATGAAGAACTTAAACCTGACGTGAAAATAGATTTAAACAAATTTAAATTTCAAAAGAAACCAACAGTAAAAATTGAATTTGAAAACGATGAATTTATATCTAAAGTAAAGGAGGTGAATTAAATGAATCTTTAAACTTTATCGAAGTCATTCACTTTTGATATCGTTTTTAAACAAAGTTCCTATAAATGTTACAGGAAACAAAAGGTTTATGGGAACCATCACACTGGAAACTATTTTTGAATAATTTAAGAGTGATGCGTTCCAATAATGATGCACCAGTGGACTCAATGGGTTGTCATATGACTATGGATGAAAATGCGCCACCCAAAGTATGGAAAAAGTATTGCATTTTTGTTAAATATTGTCAATTTTTATTTGTCTTGTTTTTATAAACGGTATTTTTTTCCTTATGGGATACTTCCTACTTTGGTCTGTAAATATTATACTGTAATTCATTTTTATCATTATCAAATAATTTACTCTTTTTACTGAATATCTATTTTAAAACAATGTTTGTGTTGTAGATTTTAATATATAAACAAAGTACAGTGTAAATTCTGAGCTGCTGTGTACACTTTTTTTGTCACTTTATTATTCTACCCAATAATAAACTCGACTGTTGGCATCATGCAAACCAAACTTTGTAAGAAATTAATTCTTTTGTTTACAAATTGGGATCACTTACAAGATGTGAATAAAATAAGTAAAAAAATACAAAAATAAATTACTGGTGCAGCAGAAGATGTCATACAAAAATAACAAAATATGCATGCAAATAAGATAATTTTTTTTTGTACATTACTACTATCTTGAAATAAACTTTTCTTTCCATTTAACAACAACTCGTTTATAACATCATAAAATATACAGTCCCTTTAGTGTTGTTATATAGAGCTTACAATGTATATTGTATTTTTTAGGTAATTAGATACCAAACACTCATTTCACTGATGTTATCCAGCCAAACGAAAGATCAAGTGACATTTGCTGCTATGGAAAAGCTAAAACAGAGGGGTTTGACTGTTGAAAACATACTTTCAATGAGTGATGATGAGTTGGGTGAATTAATTTATCCAGTTGGCTTTTGGAAAGTAAGTTTATTTTTTTTTATTTTGTTATGGAAAGGAAGACAAACAAGCAGATGGTTCACCTGATATTAAGTGATCCCATAGCCCATGGACACAACCCAATATTGGGAAACTGGTTAGAAGGACTTTATTGGATGGGATTGGGGATGGTTAATCCTAATGATTAACCATATGGAGGGGAAAGGACTGAGAAGTCGAACCCAAAAGTTTAAAGCATACTTTATTTTATGTAAGTGAAATGTTAAAAACAAATTTAGAGTTACAATGGATTTTTTCTCTATATATCTGTAACTTCAAACTATTTGAATTGTAATATTCATACATCGAAGAATTATGGATAGGAGTGAGTTAGTTGTACCATGTTACATGTGGCTGGTGGATTGCATAGCAGATTATATATCACTTCGAGCATCTAAAAAGACAGAGTTGTTTTAAAAGTTATTTAATTTTTTTTAAATTTCACATATTTTAGTTTAAAAAAGTGTCTCAAATAAAAAAAATATAATTATTTTTTTATTGGGTATCCTAATTAATAAAATACTAGCTTTTGCGCAAGGTTTCACTTGCATGGTTTCAGATAAGTTAAAAATTTATATAAAATCAAAAATAAAAAATATATTTATTGTCAAAACACGAGATATTAACAAACATTCTCCATTGACACCACACTAGGCAAAGCCTGTCCTGTGGTAGCCTTTTACGATTATTACCTTTATGATTTATATATGATAATAAACTATCAGTATTTCAAATTTCCTCCAAATTAATTTATAGGTTTTTGTTCAATTGAATGGCAAATATTAAAACAAGAGTTTTCACATTTATAATATAAGGTTAATGTATTAATTTTTTTTTGTGTGGCTCCATCTGCAATCAGTATTTAATACTTTTAGCAGGTTTATAGAAAGTTGAATTTGGCATGAAGAGTGTGACTCCAGTGAGTCATCTACTTATATTGTATAGTTGCATCCGAGGTATGGTGGACTATCTGACATCATTCCTTTTAAGTCTCTTAGAGTAACTTCTAATTATCATCCCTGCAACCAGCTCATTGGGGTGTCTTTCCAGTCTGTTCTGGTAATTTTTTGTACATTTTTGGATTTCCTCCGATACTGTGTTTATCAACCTTATGAATTTCCGCATTTGTGACTAATCTTGGAACATCACTCAGAGAATGCAAAATAGCATTCTGAGTTCTCTAGATTATGCTTGTTTGATTTACATGCACTGCCCCAAACAGTGCACACTGTTTGGTCCCATAATCCAGCACATGTTTTTATAGCAAATTTTTAGCTCATTACTTTTGCATTCCTAGGTATTGTGCATTATTATTAGTGCATTCTTACGGTATCATGAAGTAACACAGTATCTCCGAGGGTGACAGATGGACAGGTGTCTATCTGTAGGGTGAAGGTAACTTGGACTCAATTTGCTTGCACTCTTTTCTATTTGCCAATCCTCTAGCCATGTACTTATTTTACCTAGGCCTTCTTTCAGCAATGTAATGCTACAGTGGCGTTTTTATGGCCTGCTAGTATTGCAGTATCATTGGCAAACATTGCTTTGGTGATCCCTTCCACTTGCGGTAAGTCTGCAGTGTATGCAGTGTACAAGATCGATCCTACGACCAATCCTTGCGGCACCCCAGTTAGAATACTGTGGAATTTTGATTTTGCGCCTGCTTCCTTCACCTGAAATATTCTTTCAGTGAGGTAAGATTTTAGCAGTGAGTAGTATTGGTGAGGCATGCTGATATTTAATTTGTATAAAAGGCCTTTGTACCAAACCTTGTCGAAAGCCTGTTGGATATTGAGAAATGCTGATGAGCAGTATGATTTTTCTTTTAAACTATTCCTAATTTTGTCATAAACTCTGTGTTCTATCGTAGAATGTTCTTGCCGAAAGCCGAATTGGTGATATGGAATGATTTTGTTTTCATTTAAAATTGGTAGGATACGGTATATTAGTATCTTTCCCAGCAGCTTTAAGAGGATCGGGAGTAAGCTTATTGGTCTATATGAAGACACCTCATTGAGTTGTTTGCCCTGTTTGTGTATCATTATCATCTCAGGATACCAATGAAGAGTGATGTCAGATACACAATAGCTTTTGTCGGCAGTTGTCTCAGCATACCCTGGAGCTTTTTTGTATTGCCATTTGGCTATAGCTCTCCAGACTTCATGTGCTGTGATGGGTCTTGGTGGGGGTGTCATTTGGAAATCTTGGCTAAGTACTTCGTCGATGTGATGTTCGGTGGGTGTTCTCGTGAAAGCATTTGGAGTGAAAACTTTTTCCAAATGGTCGGCAAATACGTCCATCTTTTCCTGAGATGTTTTGGCCCATCCATATGTTGCTTTAATAGGAGGTTTAGCATTATGGGGTCTATTGAAGTTTTTAGTGTACTTCCACAGGGAGTAATTAGTGAATGCAGTAGGTGACAATGATTTTAATTGGTTTTCCAAAGTAACATTATGTCAATTGTGCAAAATCTCTTAAGTCCGCGGCTGCTTTATTGAACGCCGTTTTGTCCACAGGCAGTCTGCTTTCGTGCCAGATTCTATGGAGTCTTCTTTTGTATAGAAGGGCTTTTTTAACCTTGAGAGGATGGCTGTTATATTTATTACCTTGATTGGGAGTCGGCCTATTGGTTCAGCGGGCGTTTTGTATTACCTCTGTTTAGATACCATGTTTAGTTGCGTCTTCTATGTCATTTGGAGTTTTTAGGGGTGCTTTAAACTGGATGTTAGCATTAATGCATTCCCTGAAAGACTCTCATTCAGTTGACCTAGTGACACACTACGGTTTCAGGTTTGACGAGGAGTGTTCTTAATGTGAGCGTAATCGGAGTATAATCCGAAGAGCTGTCGTAGCAGGGATCACATTTGAAGTAATGCTTTGGTAACCCTTTCATTATGAAGAAGTCAAGGAGGTCGGGGATTTTTTTGGAATCTATTGACCAGTATATGGATTCACAAGTAGACTTAACTTGAAGTTTATTCCTATCCATGCATGACCTAAGCTGTCTGGCTCTTGTTATCGTAAGTCTAAAGTCCTCCAGCTTGTATGTTTTGCGTGCCAATCTACACCACAAACAAAGCGATTTCATAGTTGGTGGAAGTACCCTGAAAACATATTCTCGTCAATTCTGTGCTTTGGAGGGCAATATATTGCGGAGAAATTCATTCAACCAGTACTATCCTCCACAGCAATTGTTGTTGCTTGTTTGTATATGTCCCGTCTTGTATTCTTACAAGACGGGACATATACAAACTAGCAACAACAATTACAAACATATACATATACATGCAGTCATAATTAGGAAAAATCTGAAACACTACCTAATGTCTTCTGACATTAGGTAGTGTTTCAGATTTTTCCTAATTATGACTGCAGTTCCACCATGACCAGTACCATCTGGATGATTTGTCATATAGCATTCATGGTTTGTACATTTCAAGGAAGTTTTATAAGTCCCATGTGCTTCCGAAATGAGAAGATTATCAATATTATTTTCTAACATTAGAAGCTCAGCTTTGTGTTTGTTAGAAGCTAGTCCGTCAATGTTCCACGCGGCTATTCTGATAGCCTTAATTTTTATTTTGTGAGGTGGTCTACGAGCTTAGCTATGAGTGAAATTAATGTACTCATCAGTTGTAGGATCATTTCAAACTTTTCGTTTCGTTTTAATAATATTTCCTCTATTATAGTAGTGTGTTGTGCTGGAATGTTCTCGTTTACATTGTCTACGAGATTGGTATTTGTTTGGCAAGCCCGTGCATACGTCTTTTGTTGATGATTGATCATATATGCCGTGATATCCTTATTGGAAATAGTCTCTTTTGGTCCTGTATGTCATTCCGTTTTGGTGGCCTTGTCTGTTTGTGAGATATGGTTTTATTTCTTGTTTCTAGAATCTCTCTATAGACATCACATCCTTTATAGTTGGCTAGGTGGGGTCCGTTGCAAAGGGCACAGGTTGCGGGTGTTTTTGGAGCCATCTGAGGTCTTGTATGATTGTCCACATTTCACACACCTGTACGGGAGCATGCAGCAGTTTTTCGAGTGGCCAGTGGTTTTTCTTTTATAGGGTCTTCTATGACTACTTTCTGGTTGTAAATGTATTCTAGATTCTTAATTGCTGCATTTCTTGGCTAAGATAACATGTTAACAAAGTATGTTGAAGTCGGTTTCTTGTCGGGACCAAATTTAACATTAATTAATTCATCCGATACGACATTATCACTTTGCTCTATGTCAGCTCTTATTTCCTGCAGAGGTGTGGAGTGGTGGAGGTTTTTTATGACTACTCTATAGCATTTCTGTTCTTTACTATTAAAAGTGTGTCCTATCAAGCTATTCTTGCGGATGATGGATAAGACGTTTTTGTATGTCGGAAGCTCGATGCAATTTAATCTTAGCTGGTTTCTGTTTACCATTTTGTATGTGTATTGGTCGCCTTTGGTAGCGGTTCCTATCAGTTCAGTTTTTTGGCTTTCTGGCCAAGGGTTCAGTGTCTTCTATTCGATCTATAGGTAATGTACTGTAGCGGTTCGCATTTTCTATTTTTTCAGGAGAAGGTGGTTCTGAGGTTTTTTTACGTTTATTTTTCACTGAAACTCTTTGCCAATTAGATGTATGAATGTTTTTTTGTTGTAAGTTAGATTCCAGTTAAATATTTTCAACGTTGCTGCTAAGATTAGAGTCATGGTTTACTCTATTGCCTAGTGATGCACTTCTAGGTATATTAATAACGAGAGATGGGTGAAAAGCCTGCTGCACTAACTTTACGTTTTCCCGTAGTATTATATACGACAGAAGCCTGGTCACCCACTCCTGTGGAGACTTCGGTAGTATATTTCACATCCTCTGGCCCGGATACCAGAGGGCGTCGGGAGTTAACCGGATCGCATGACAAATCGCATTCTAAATCTGACTGTTCCATAGTTACGGAGTTGGGAATATATCTATAGCCCTTTCCCAAGGAGCTATTGCAACTTTTTCTGAGGTTATTTAATTCCCCAAGGCCCGTGGTAGCCGCGGGCCAAGTGACTTAACCGCCGCCTGTTGTTCGGCGTTGTTGCTCTTTTCGCACCACCTGGGAGACACGTCAACTTAGCCCCCCAATATATAATTAAAGAACATTATTTTATACGGATATATGAGGCATGTTATTGCAGTTTCAATCTAAATCTATTGTGCTTTGTGCATGAAAGCACAACAAGTACATACATATGTAACCATCGTATATACATCCTTGTATCTATCCATCCTAATAAACTTTTCTTTATATTATTAACAGGATACTATTATATTCAAAAATATTTTATTTACAGACAAAAGTGAAGTATATAAAGAAAACAACACAAACTCTAAAAGACCAGTATGATGGTGACATACCAGATTCTGTAGAAAAGCTCTGTAAGCTAACAGGAGTTGGGCCAAAAATGGCACATATTTGTATGAAAGTTGCCTGGAATAAAGTTACTGGCATTGGTAAGTAAAACTATTTTCAACAGTTTATTTTTAATTTTTGACTAGATTATTATTAGTGTCTAGCTGAATTCTATATCACTCTGCAGGATCACTGTTAATTCACTAACAATATTAAAGGAGATCTTTCGGTACTTGATTGTTATCATATTTATGTAATAAAATTTGTATTTTTGCGCCAAATTTATAAGTACAGTTTTTGTCCAAATTTTCTTATAAATATATTAAGTGTAGTTACTCGGCGCAGCACTTGATCAGCTGTATGCTCAACACAAGTTGTGAACCCCCGAGTGCACCTGCCTTTTATTCACTCTGGCCAAACTATGATGAACATATGTTAAATCATCATTTATTTAACATTTGATTATGCTTTCTTAGTGTTAAATTAATATTTATTTTTAATAATATTCTACATATATGATACCCACTTATAATTTCCTTAAATATTGAAAGTTTCACCATCACCTGTATAATAATACTAATACCAATGTTTTATATTTATAAAAAAACATTAAACAACAAACAAATACAGTTACAATATTTCATTCCATTAAGTTTATTCTCATCTGTAGTGTAAGCCATGTTGGTTTCTTAACATTTAAAGCTGGAAGGTTGACAGTCTCAAAAAATTCAAAACATATTTACAAAATGTGCAAAAATAATTATCTTTATTCAATTTATTTAAATTACACATTATGTGAACATAAGAAAGCATATTAGAATTTAAAAAAATATAAATATATAAAATTGTTTAGCTAGCTCCACAAATACGGGTGTGCCTCCTGCTTTTAATTACTCTGATGTAATTCCGTTCTCTCCCGGAGCTTTGCTGGTCGTGAGTTGTCCGAGATGCCCACTTCAAAGACGGGAAGCTGCTCGTCTGATAGATGGCGTGTAAGTCCGACTCGAAGATCATCCGCGTTTTGACTTCAGCGAGAATTGTGCTGTTATCAGTTTTGTCAGGTGATACCAGGAGGTTTAAGACTTGACAAAGACTTTCGAGCCCCCGTTGCGTGCTATTATTTTTTCGATGCTTTGGGTGTTCGCTCGTCTTACATCTTGCTTTATCCGTCTTATAACATTCCTGCTAAGTGACTGACGCACAGGTGTGGCATTAACCATTTCGCGTCTCTTCGTCATCTCCCCCTGAGTCTCGCTTGTGACCTTCGACTTTCGTCCAGTGCTCTTTGATCGTAAAATAATCTGTCCTACCTCACGAATAATCCGAGTCAGACAATTAGTGGCGTCGTCTATATCCTGTACGGTTTCTAGCATGGCGAATCGATTATGTAGTTCTAGCTGAAAGCTTTCGCTTCCCGCTTGGGTCTAGGGCAGTGATGGTCTTAGAGTCGACTTCGCTAGTCTCGCGCGTTGGACTTTAATAATTATATTCAGGGTGCCTCTTATAAGAGGGTGATCGCTTCTGGTATTTACCCTGTTGATCACTGAGACATCCCTGAATATATATCGCTTATTGGACATAATGAAGTCAATCTCTTTCTTAGTCACGTTATCAGGGCTACGCCAGGTCCACCTCGTTTAGGGTTTTTTTTTGGTAGTAGGTGTTCATCAGAAATAGCCCCTGAACCTCAAGAAAGTTTACCAGCATATCCCTCCTGTGATTTCTGCTCCCGTAGCCGAATGCTCCTTCCTACTTTCGACTTGTCATCTTCGCATACTCCCACATTTGCATTGAAGTCAATCATTACAACAGTGTAGGTTTTGGTACGGGACATAGCTTTTGTTATATCCTCGTACATGACTTCGACGTCTTCGTCCGGGGGTGCAGTCGTTGGGGCGTTTACCTGTTTTATTTCGAGGAAACATTTCTCGCTCACCTTTATAATGACATACGCTACCATAGCTGACACGCTGCCAACCTCTACGACGTTGTTTTTAAGTGACTTATGGATCATAAATCCGACACCACCTTGTGATAGTTGGTGTCCCTCTCGTAAGTAGAGCAAGTGACCAGTACCCAGTGATATCGTATCCTCGCCCTGTCTTCGGATATCCGATAGATCCACTGTAAGCCAGTTGCTACGACTTAGCTCCACTTACAGTTTGGCAAGGTGTTCGTCCAACCGCAGAGAGCGTCCGCTGAACGTAGCCAAGTACATGCGTTTTTGGTACCCTGCCGTAGCCCGGGGATTCCTAGCACCCCCTGTCGCACCGTTACCATGGTCGGTACAGTGGCCAGGAACAGCGCGACTACCGGAAACTGGGGGCCTTAAATTAAAGTTGGTCTTCAGGGGATTGGGGTTAGGGGGAAGGGTTGTCGTCAGGGGCTAATATTGCTTTAGTCATCCACACTTGGCAGGCGGGTTGGTCACCGCAGTAGCTAGAATTTTTCTCTGATGGCGCTGCTGCCTGCAATCAGGATTAACCTAGCTTCAATGTGGTTATACCGCCACGATTCGGTCGCCAGACCATTATTCAGCAGGATGTACCACAAACAGGTGAGGCTGACAGTAGTGGGCCTAAGATGTTAGTTGGGTACCCATACATTTACCAAGACAATTTTACTACCCTTTATTGTTGGTTTTTCAATGTAAATGTTATGTAGAATATCATTTATTAATTATAAAATTGTTTTTATAGGTGTTGATACTCATGTTCATCGAATAAGTAATAGAATTGGCTGGGTCAAAAAAGATACTGCAACACCAGAAGACACGAGAAAAGCTCTAGAATCCTGGCTTCCTTTTGATTTATGGAGTGAGGTCAACCACTTAATGGTTGGATTTGGTCAAACCATTTGTTTACCGTTAGGACCTAGCTGTGATAAATGCCTTAATAAAGATATTTGCCCATCAAGTGGGAAATTAAAAAGATCTCCCAATAAAAAGTCGCCAATGAAAAAGAATTTAAAAGAAGTAAATGACATTAGTAAATTCAAACAAGAAATAAAAAAAGAACTGTTGGATGAAGAAATATCACAGCCCATAGACAATAAAAATGATGAAAAATCAGAAACACAAACTTTATGTTCTAAAGATCTTTTAAAATCCAAAATCCAAGGTCCACAGAACCTCCTGGACATACCCGGTAATCTCAGCAGCAAAACAGTTTCTATGTCAGAAAAGGTGGTGTTGAAAAGGAAATCACCACAGAATAAAAAACAATATGATGTGTCTAATGATCAAGACAGAAATAAAAAAAACTTACGAGCAAAGAAGTCAAAAACTTAATGTATAACTTAGCTTATACATCTGTCTTTTTTTCTTAGAAATTATGCTGCATACAATGTAAAATTATTTCACAAAAAATGTTTTTACATGTTCATATGACCATGTAATGAACATTGTTTTACTGTTATGTTAATACAGTTATGTAAAGTAGGGGAGGAAAAATCAATTAGATTTGGCCACGCTAAATTGCACTAAATGATAGAGATGTCTTTACATATACTTGCGTGAAGCCTATAAACTGTGTACTTGAATTTATTTTTAACGGCTAACACAAAAAAAAAACAGTAGCACTCTAAGAGTGCTGATAGAACAGAAGTGAAACTTTAAAAAATGCTCAAAATCAAACAATAACAATTATTATATGTAAACTGAATGTAGTAAACACTATGACACAGCAATAAAGAGCAGCTGACTGTCTGTCTCGCTCAGGCACACTCAGTGGTCCCGAGTTCACTGATTGAGCCTTCCACCTCTGAATATGAGATAAGCCTCACTACAGCCTACAAAAAATCTGTAAGTGGTGCGCCAAAAGAAGTTTTCACTTCAAAAAGAGTTGTTAAAAGTTTAAAATGTAAATCTGTGTGCCATATGTAGACTTATACCAAAACTAACAATTTTGATTTATTTTTATTGCTTTAAGTCGAATGTTATTCCTTGCTATCATAATTTATTCAGCAGTTTAAAAATCATGTTTCTTTTTATTTGATGTTGGAGATTTTTCTCAAGTATTAATTTATACTGTTTTGGTTAAGTGCTGGCATCAGTTTTGTTTTCATATACTAAATGTTTTTAGTGGTTAAGAATACAAATCCTGCCACTCAACTATTATCATGCACCATATCCTAGCACAAGCCTAGAGCTTAGTTGGAATGGTAAATGATATTATTAAATTTCAAATTTCAATGACTTTGTGAGTAGTTCTCAATGTTTGATCAATAAATACATTGATTTTATTATTTTGTTTTAATAGTAACACCTTACATATATTTTGGTACCCATAAATGCACACAGGAAAAGGCAACCTATTAAAAGATGGGAGGATGATTTGAAGTTAACTCTGGGACCATAATGAACAAGCGTGGTTGCAGATAGGCAACATTGGAAAAATTGGAGGAGGCTTATGACAATGATGCCGAGTTAAGAGATATTTTATAAACATTAAGTATTATATATTTAAAGATTTTTTTTTCAGAAATGAAGGCTATTTTGTTTTAATGGTAACACGGTGGTGGAACCAGCAGTAGCTTCTGCTGCTGCCGAGGGCACGGTTCAAACCGGGTAAGTACCATGACCTCACAGGACACAGGCGTGAAGTAGGCGTATTGTAGCTCCTTCCTTGAGAGCTCCTGCATTACGCCGGTCAGTGCAGGTGACCGGTTGCCCATTCCCCTCCCCCTCCCCCCAATGACAGCGGTAACCAAAGAGCAATTACCCCAGGGCGGTACCAGAAACTGGAGAATCCTCCACTGAGGGGCACCCACGGTCATTTAACGTACAGCCCGAGCGTGGATCAATTATCGACAATACGGTTTCCGTAAAAATCGATCAGCTGGTGATCTACTTGTGTACCTGACCCATCGATGGGCGGAAACA
>JAOCPS010502205.1:0-11593 GCA_025505425.1 Graphium colonna
TAAATTAAACAACTTTACGGATTTTATCGCGGTTTATTTTTAAATTTTATCACCCGACGTTTCGAACCCTTTACAACATTTATGGTAACGGGTAGAACTAAGATGTTTGATTTCCTGGTGTCACTGGTCAATCCTGCATACCGTCAGCTTTAATAAAAAATCCGTAAATTTGTTTAATTTAAAAATTTCGATACCTTAATTCGCAATCCAGCTAACTCCACTTTTGTGAAAAACGTGGAGTTGGCAAAGACATGATTTGCAACAATTTCAAATATAATGTTATCACAATCCGTTGGATAAATAATTATTCGAAAACCTTTCAGTTTCTCTAGCGAAGAATTTGATTTCTTTCTGTATTTAGTTTGAAAAATATTACAATATTTCATTGTTCTCCTGATAAAATTACTCAATTGGAGTTAACTGGTTTGCGAATTAGGATATCGTTTATTCCTTAAACCTTGTTTAAGGTTTTATTTTGCTTTTACGAAGTAAATAATACCTTAAATCATGCGTAATATTCAATATTTTATATTTTATCATTTTTAAATCAACATAAATGCTCATTTTTACACAATAAATTTGTTTAAATATTAATATATCGTATGAGCTACGTTCTATGTTCATAATATAGATCTGCTAACTGAACAGAAATACTATCAAAGTGTACTAAAAATGTACTATTATTAAAGAAGGGCATAACAACTTTTCACAGCTTTTGCTGCACATGTACGAGCGCGCTCGCCCGGAGAAGTAGCACCATACTATAAAGTCAGCTAAAATAAAGTATGCATGACTTTTGAAGTCGCCGGATGACCACGTCTAACCTTTTCTTTTCCCACTCCTTTCCCCTTTAAATCCTTAATATCAACCCCATCCTATCCGAGAAAAATATTCTATCTTATTTCCCAGGTAGACAACGCACTACAGATGGGCGACGGGGGTCGCTTACCATCAGGTGAACTGTCTGCTCGTTTGTCTTCCTTTCCATAAAAAAAAAGAATAGTAAAATGACAATATTCAGGCTCGAATATATGTTCTTTTTTAATTTCTATAGGTAGCTGCTATTCCAATAAATCAATAATTTGGGCAGCGCATTCAAAATTAATTCGAAATAGGGAGGATGAAGAGAAAACAGTAGCTTTGCATATCAAAAGATAGGTTTTAAATTGTACAAAGGTGCTACAAAGAATATTTTTCTGCACGTTAAAATCACCTCGAATTTTATTTCCTATTTTCCGAAGCCAAAAAGAACAAGCTACCTTAACGGGTTAGACTAGCTTACTGAGGACAAGCTTTTCACCAAGATATTTGAATTAACAATACTAGTGGTTACGGTCATATCAATTAAATCGGTAATAATTTTTGTTATATAAAACAAATTTAGTAAAAACCAAAATCTCAAACACAAAAGGACATAAGATTTTGTTGCATCATATTAGGCCGGTGAATCAAATCATTTTCTAAGAAAAAATAAAAAAACTAAAATCGTTTTTTCTCAATAAAGTGTGTAATCAAATTATTACACACTTTTTATTCGTCGAAGGTTGATACTTGTTATTGTCATTTCCTTTCAATCGGATAAGGATACGTTATCATGCATCCCATGAGTTAAAACTTTGAAAAGCTGTTCAATGAACTTTCACAAAGCTTTCTGACCCATTAAGGAAAAAACTTGCCATACTTATTGTGCCAAACACATTAAAAGTCTCAGAATGGATTTCTCTATGATTTGCACCAGGAAGAAAAACAATTAACAGGCAATGTTTTTAAGCTATAATTAGTGAACATGATATGATATGAACGCAATACATGTATGATTATATTTGTTAATTATCTACCCTTAGTTGCCAGCGCGAATAAAAGGCGTGCTGATTTAAAAAAAAAACATTTTTGGTTAATATAAAAAAAAACATTGGCAAAATAAAAGTTAAAATATTTTTAGCTTCAAATGAACTGCGAAAATTCCTAATTTACTTTGTAATCGGTTAGTAAGGTTTGCTCCAAAAATTTCCAGTTACTAACCCAATTAGGCTCATGTTACCCCAAAAATTGGGATCCTGTATTTATATTTTATATTTATTTTAACATTTGTTTCGCAATAACATATATTCAAATATAACACATGTTCTAAAGACGTAAAAAAACTATAAACCAGTCCAAACTCAAGAACTGTTGATTGATACGATAAAAATGTCAATTGTCAAACTTGAGGCGAGTTGTCAAACTAGAGACAGTCTGGCGCTAGTCTTGATAAGACGTAAGACGAGCATTAAATAAAACATTCTTAAATAAAAACCAGTTCGCATCACACTCATCCGGTCTTAAACTGCCTTATAAGAAATGCTGGTATCAAAACAAAGGCCTAGCAGACAGTGCGGCGCTGCTCCTCATCAGTATGCGGTCGCCGTGCGTCGCCTTAATGGCGTGTCGGTTGCCAAATCAGAAGCACGCATCGAGTAGAATTCAAGCGATGTATTAATTTGCTGGAACGCTATTAGCATTGGCAGGAGCATTATTCCATTGCAGTTGGCAGGATTCGTCGAAGGTACGTATTGACTTTAGCAAAATCCTCTTTGATAAGAAGGAAGGAAAACTAATTGAAGTATTATATTATATTTTTCATTTGCGCGTTTCTTTATTTGCTTTATCATCACATCTTTTTTGAACCCACTGCTAAGCATAGGCCTTTCTTTGCTTTAGCCATGAAGCACGCCATTCTTAGCATCACCTAATTTGACCGAATTCCCAACATCGAGTCAAGTCCAGGAGTAACTGATTTGCTTACAACTCCTATAAAAAGTATCACATGCATAAAAAGCAAGCTTTTGTCGTCTTACGGATGAAGACACATTAAGAAATAATTATTTTCGCTTTACTTCAATTCATCTGATTCTAAAGCTACATTAATGAATTCTACTTTTAATTTTATATAATAAAATTATTTTGCATGAGTAATTTAAAAAAACACAATTCAAATTCCTATTTCTCGGTTAGACGCGGTACGCTCTTGCATTATGTATTTTCTATCTTAAATCCTTGAATATCACTATCTTCGATGGACATCGAAAAGCGAAATAATATTTCTGCATGATTCCACTCCAGTCGGATGAAGTGCGCCCGGCGAAGGAAAAATAGGTAAAAATATTCGCTGGCTTTATCATAAGCCGATTTACGATCTCACTGAGATGAGTTTACTCGTGACAAGTCTGACTATGTATGTACTTATTTTCCTTCCAAACCCGAATGTACTCGATTTTTTTGCTGAATGCGCCGACAAACACACATTAGCAAGCGGATTAGTAAATAGAAGTAATATTATTTATGAGTATTAAACTTTATTTTTTGAGATATTTAAATAATAATCTAGAAAAATACGATGGCTATGAAATTCGAGCTTCTTCGTCTTCTTTTTATTTCACAATGGACTCCATCGATCTTATCGATGATTTTGAAATTCGAACGTATGCTTGTATTTTTGCAAAACTAAAAATCTTGGGATAATAGCGTAAAAATAACATATCTTTATTTTTACGCTATTATCCCAAGATTTTTAGTTTTGCAAAAACACAAGCATAAGTTCGAATTTCAAAATTAAATATGCGAAGTGCAAGAAAATATTAATACGATAAACAATTTTAGTATGAAGACAGAGCGTGTCACCAAATATGTTAAACTTTTTGTGCCCAAATCTTCCTGAGTCATTTATTTATCACATGTATATATTTTAAAGAATATTAATATTTATTCAAACATAATCTACGTTCGTTATGCAACACGACAAAAATTATATAAATTTTGTCCATATTTGTACTGTAAACAAAAGCTTTTTAGTTCTAATTGGGTTGCGTACGCGGCCCTGAATCGACAGCCCTGTAACCTTCAGTAAGTAAACATCGACACGGCAAAGTACGGGAGCGTTCATTAAGTTCTCTGCAGTTGCAATACAGAGATATTGAGCTTTTAGAAGAAAAGCTTTGATTTCGACTTCAAAAACATATGCTTCTTTTGAATTTGGTTGCCTTTTGAATAACGGAAGTTTTGTAATAAAAATACTGAGAATAATCAATCCTCATAAACTGTTCTATAATGACTTGGACCAAATCACATATTTAAAAATTATTCCTTTATAAAGTCGGCGTAAATTGAAGTTTGCATGACTTTAGGGAATACCGGATGGTTTTTCTTACTTCTTTCCCCTCCAAATCCTTAATCCCAACCCCATCCTATCTAATAAACCTATTGTATCCAATTTTTCAGGTTCACAATGCACTCGCGACTCTGCTATTGCTTGTGTCTATAGGCGACGGGATTATTTACCATGAGGTGAACCGTCTGCTCGTTTGTCTCCCTGTTCCCAAAATTGGGATTGCGTAAGTACTTTCATAGTCTGTAACGGACATACATCACACGGTGTTTTACTACATATATTGATTTACTACACTATTTTATATTTCAACGAAGCGGCTAGTTGATCTAAATTTCGATTATGAACTGGCTGCGAGAAATTAAGCGCTAGATTAAACTGGGGTTTTAGCGGGATAATGTGATTTAGGCAGGGATTTTGAATTTAGTAGGAGCAGTATCAATAATGTATAAAAATATACACACTGCTATTAATTAACGGCCTACATTGTGTGAGTGTGTGTGAGTAGTAATCTATGTTATTCTATCGTATATATGTAAGTTTTTTTTTATAAAAAGGAAGTCAAAGGAGCAGACGGCTCACCTGATGGTAAGCGATCCCGTCGTCCAGAGACACTCGCAACATCCGGAGAGTTGCGATTGCATTGTCAACCTGGGACATCGAATATAAATCCCCAAAAGCCATGCTTATTTAATTTATTACACTTTATGAACATAAATTCGTACAGCGGGGAACTTAATGCCAAACGCATCATCTCCCAGTCAACCGTAGGGTGATGCAAAGAATTAAAGGTACGTATATCTTATATATTATTGTGTATATAGAGATAAGATCTGTTTTCGTCGTTATATATTTATGTAATGTGTGTTTCTTTTATATCTCGATTTTATAGTGCTTTTGCTTAGTACAAAAATGTACAACATAGTCTGAGTATTCCAAGTTAAACAAAACAGTTTGATAAAAGTCAAATAAAGTATATCATGTTCCATTCTCGTCCATATTTAGAATAGGTTTATAGAAACACTCATTACCTAAATATTCCCATCACGACGACTGTTTAAAGGGAACTTTGTTTTAACGGGGACTTAAGTAATCTATTGATTAATGGCATACGTGCTGAGTTAGTTTGAACTTCATAAAGCTCGGATTTAAATCGTTCTGAGCAAGATGAATTAACTAATCCCCAGTTAAATGACACGAACGTGGTTCTCGCGAGTTAATGTACTAGTTTTAAGTGGTTCAAAATTAAGTCATTCTCCGCAAAATGGCATACGAAGTCTGTGGTAGTATTACAAATATATATATTTTTCATTTTTGTATGTTTGTAACCTCAAAAAGCTACCTGTATCTAAAGTTATATCTTAATACATCCGCAGCTTATAAGATGGATTAACATATAGAAAGGTTTTTAAACAAACAAAGAATACATAGGCAAATCACGAAAACCAGTCAGTATTTATGTAACTGTAAAGGTAGACCTCCTTTATACAATTTGAAACAAAAATCTGTTATAGACGAGTCTGTTCGTTCAACAGCTGATGCTCGTCCATGCCTCGATGGACGTGAAATTACAAATTTACTGATAAAATGCAATTTCATTGTTGCTAAACTTTTTTATACGAACAACTTTTGCAGTAAAATAATATTGTAAATTTAAATGTCTTTCTTTAGTCGCAAAGTTCTGAAGCGTTGCGAACACGTAATGCTGAACCACGATATTGCTGTGCCACTAATCAAAGCATTCTTGCTCGTTAACTCACATTTCTCGCTTTTGGAGCAAGTTTTAACGACTCCGTGACGACAAATTGGAATGCTAATATTGTCCTTACACAGGCAATAAAGCCTGACCCAAAATACGCTAACCATTAATGTTGAGCAATAAATTAAAATATATTACATTTACAAGTAAGGTGCCGCTACTTTGATGTTACTTTGCACTAGTTTTTACTCAAATATTTTTCAGACGCAGTTAACTTTGGAACTTCAGGACAAGCGTTAAGCGTACAAGGACGCGTAACCACAAGCGTAAAACCTTTTCTAAAATTCAAAGAGAAAAGAAATATTACCTAGGTAATGTGTAAATAAAGTAAACCATATATATGTTTTTAAATAAACGCCGTCCTCACAACAAGTTCTATAGCTTGTGCTTCAAGAGCTATTTAAATACATAAATTCCATATGAACAAACACCCAGATCAGAATCAATCATCTGTAGGCCATACAAACAATTATTCCGGGTGGGAATCGAACCCACGACCCCTGACCCTGAAGCTGAAGAGCTTAGCAACTTCGTCTCTATATAGTGTGATATATATTTTGTATATTTCCTGCTTTTAACTAAGTACGGCACTTGAGATGAAGAAAATACGATACTAAATAATGCCATTTTATTTATATAATTATAATTTCCATTTCAATAAATAACGGTAGACAATCAAATATAAAGTCCGTTATCTTAACCAATTTTAATTGGATGAGCACAACTGGATTATAGAAGCTGTGCCTCAATTAATTCGATGTACCCCAATCTCGGCTTCAACCCCTGTCGACTTTATCTTGTTTTTGTTATTCGAATTCGATCATTCCCGAAGATATTTAAAATTAAGGCGTTTTTGACAATATGTAAAAGTATAAAGAGAACATTATGGTTCATAGTATACCTAAATTCATAGGTTTGTAAAATAAATTATTCAGTAATTTTGATTTTAAAAAGAAACTTCCGGAGCAATTTTCATGATAATCTATATAGCACCACCTCGTAACTATATTCTTTGAAATAAAAAAAAATAATATTGAAAATCGGCTCATAACTTGAAGAGAAATCAGCAAACATACGTACAAGTTATAATAACGGTCAAGGTAAGAGAACCTCCTCCTTTTCGAAGTCAGTTGAAGTATATAACTTAATTTTCATTATAAATGAAAGTGAAGCAATCTTTTGAATAATGAAACGCCAAATGGAAAAGATGACTCTTGCTTCCACACATTAAACATCATATAACGTCCACGTAACAAACACAAAATGTTACAAGCATGACGCAGATGTTAATATAATGGGATGAACAGTTAAACAACTAGCGAAAGGTATTTCGAAAATGCCGTGATTTAGCGTCATTATTATAACATAAAAACACAACGTCTACATATTGTAACATAACAAGAGTACGACAAAAAAACTTTCGAATTCTTCTCTTTTGTGGATCTGAAGCATTGGAGTACTAAGATACTTGACACAATAATATTGAACAGTTAATACAGTGGAAGAACAAATAGTTCTTATATTAGATCACTTTTAATGAGAAAAAAATAAAAATTGTGACATTATGGCTTGGGCAAAATTGGAAGAGAAATTTAAAGCATTTTTACAGAAAAAAATATTACGCTTAATGCTATTTGAGCTCGGGGCTAAGCTAAACCTATCTTTGCATTCCTATAATAAAAACGAATGGAGACTACATTAGATCTCATTATTAATCATTTCATTTACCAAATAAATGAAATCTAATGTCGCAGAGAAAGAATTAACATGGGAGCTTTTTGTGTTAACAACGCTGACAAGCTAAAGATCTTAAAATAAAACATGTTTTCTTTCACAGAAAATTACCAAAACTAACTTCAAACGGCTTAAAAGTGTACTTTCGAAACCATATCATCTCTGTTATTTTAATTAAAAAGAAAAGCTACGGAACCGATTTTCCTGAAAATTTTATGGAAACATTCCCGAAGAATACTCTATAAGACGAGAATTTTTTTTTTAAAATCGGTTCATAAATGGCGGAGATATGCGCGAGCGCACATAAATACATTTGGATTGAGAACCATCCTCTTTTTGAAGTCGGTTAATTAGAGGTGAATTTAAAGTTGAATATCCAGCTGCCCGCGACTGTGTCGCCGTCACAAAAACAAAATAAACATCAAAGTCGTACATATTAGTCGCGTATGAAAGAAGCTTTCCCTTCCATGGCCGCATATGATGCATGCCGCAATAAAATGTAAGCGAGATTTTGCATAATCCACACGGTGCAGTTGCGAGTGCATTGGAAAGTTTTGCAGAAAGAAAGTGGATTTCACGGCGACGCTGTCACTGTTTCGACGAGTATGGTGTTTAAGCTTGATGGGCGAATTACGCCGTGCAGACACTAATACTCGCTTACTCGTGTTTAAAAACGTTGGCCTACCTTAATCCTATCAACTAACTTAAAAAAAGAGCAGTTTTTCAATTTGAATATTTTTTTTTCTGTATATAACCTAATTATTCCGCAAGTTATGAACCGATTTTCCATATTCTTTTTTCATGAAAATAACAATAAAAATGTTCTAAGGCTTTTGAAGTCGGTTTCGCTTTTATTTTATTAAAATAATTATTTTTATACTAGCCCTAATAAAGAAGAGACAAAAATGATCCTATATTTTTAATTTAATACAGTTGTAAGAAATATGTAAAAAATCATAAAAGTCACTAAATTTTATATACTAAGGATTCACTAAACATTAATATTACCGATATTATTAATGAAAGTACTTTAATATGTTTATGTGATTACAATGCATGATTAGAATGTTAATCCCGGATTCAATGTGTCAAATCATGCAACATGTATTAATAACTTGACATACATTATTAATTACTTGATAATGAATTAAATCCATTCAGATGGTAACACGCATGTATAAAATTACATCTCAGTTGGATGAACAATTATCTGAAACAAGTTGCGCCCACCTTTCGAATATTTATAGTCCGTAAGAAACCTTCACGCAAGCGTTAACAACTGTTCAATGTTCGAGACCGATTAAGAATGAATCAACAACTTAACCATATTTTTACCTAACTTTATAAAAAAGTAACAAGCTATTTTTTTATTATCCCACTGCTGAGCTTAGGCCTTCTCCAGGATGAGGGTATAGGCGAGGGCCTAGTGAGGATTGGCAGACTACACATATCTTTGCGATATTATTTCTTAGATATACAGGTTTCCTCACGATGTTTTCCTTCACCGTGAGAGCAGGTGGTAAATCAATATTTAAAATTGCAATTTCACTGGTGCAAGCATCGGGGATCGAACTCAGTTTCGCCTCGAGTAAACAGAATTCAAGGTGAGCGCCCGGACACTAAGCTACACAGCTATAAGTTTATACAAATCATTATTACATCAAACATAAGTAAAATCAGCCATTATTAAAATGTTTACTTAATCTACTTTATTGGACAAAAACAGAAATAAAAGACATAATAAAAATACAAAATATGGTACATAAAAATTGTTATGTGTTCCCTTTAATAATCTCACTATGAACATATTTGCATTGTTGGTCAAATTTCAAAAATTACTACAGGCTTTTTCACAGAAATAATAAAAACCGACTTCAAAAGCCTAAAAGTGAAATGAGAACCTTCCTCCATTTTTGAAGTTGGTTAATAAAACAAACAGCGCAGACGTAAAAGTGTAATAATGTTTACACAAGACATTCTATTAATATTCTTTACCGTCGGCCATTTGGGTTATTATAATAAAGAAATATTTAGAAGCCTATAGAAAAATTGCTTGCATTTTTCACGCGAGAAAATAGTAACTAGGAAACATTTTGAGTGGGCCACGCCATGTCGCAGTTATTTATAGTATAGCCTCGTTCGATCGATCTTCGTTATATGCAAGTCTCCCAAGTACCAAGAATATCACAGGCAAAGAAATAGACTGTAATCTATACTAATATTAAGCTGATGAGTTTGTCTGTTTAGTTGAGCGCGATAATCTTAGAAACTATTGGTCCGAATTGAAAAATTATTTTAGTGTTGGATAGTCCATTTATCGACGAAGGCGTTAGGCTGTTTAACATCACGTTATCATCAACAGGAGCGAAGCAAAAACCAAAAAGAAAAAACGCGGTTGAGATCGCTGGGAGCAGCTAGCTCCTTATTGCAGCAAAAACATTAAAAATAAAACAACAGAAGAAAACCCTTAAGGTAATTTCTATTGCTCAAGACAGAATAGAAACAATTATCGGATATGACGATGTAATATTAAAAAAAAATGTGACTTAAACTCACTCTAAAGAAATAGTCCGGGTGATCCATAACACACACACGTTAATAACATTTATCCAATCCTCACAACAACACAGATACGAAATAAAAAGTCTTGTGGGCGTTCGCAAAAACCGAAATTAACGAAAACAAGATGGAAGCCGTCACAACCGAACCGTAAAGGACTTGCCAGAAAACTGACACGTACGAACATCACTTAAGCATTATCACACACACGAGTCATTATTCACTTCGTAAATAGTGACCATGTGTGCACACCATATTGTGCTACGCTCTTTAAAGGAGCACAGTGTCTTTCTTTTATTAACAATCTAATTGATTGCTTAAGGCAACTATAAGTGCGTTACCATAGAGATATACGAACTAAAGAGCAGTTAGATATAGTTTACGACAATATTAATTGAACAATCGATAAATAAATGCACTCTTGAGTTAGACAGACGATGACACAGAAGAGGGTAATCACTGTTCTTAAATAATATGTTTAAATGTCGTCTCTAAAGCACATATACTTCACTAACTATCTACAACACAAACACACACATGTACAAATGTGTTAAGTTAATTATTTTTATTTTATTTTGCAGTTGTTTTATTTAGAGACTTATAGTGTAAATGTTATTAGTTAGGAGTTATTTCTGCTTATTTAAAAATGTAAACATTTGTAATTTGCTAAATTTCTTTCAACATAATAAACTACTGCATAAGACCGAAAATCGTAAAGATCCTACCCCAACAGGACAGACATAGCCTAGTGGTGTGGGGCGGAAAGAAATCAAATTGTTATTAGTCCTCTTTGAATAAAGAGCAAAGTATAAATATACATTATTTAAAAAATAATCAAATTAAAAGTGTTTGCACATAGCTCCAGACAGACTTTGTATTTTAATTCTATTAAAAAAAACGCTGCCCTAACTATAACTTCGACGGCTTGTATTGCAAGGACCTTTTAGAAACATGGATTCCACATGCACGAACACCCAGATCCGTAACAGTTATCTGTTGTTTATAAAAATAAGTCTACCAGGCGATATGCAAACCTGCGTCGCCGAAGCCAACAGGTTAGCAACTGCTCCAACCGGCCACCGGCCAGACTTTGTATGTAGTTTACTCTTGACAAACTTTAATATTTTGATCTCTGATATGACCAATACATACTGGGTGATTGGATTTTTTTTTGAGTGAGCCAATGATTTTAAAGAGAGCACTCGGCATTCGATTATCATCATAAAAGTAAAGTAGCAGCCTATTTTAAATGTCCCACTGCTGGGCAAAGGCCTCCTCTAGTCAGAGGGTATAGGGCATAGTCCACCACGCTGCCCAAGCGCGGATTGGTGGACTTCACATATCTCAGAAATATAATTTCTTAGATATGCAGGTTTCCTCACGATGTTTTCCTTCAC
>JAOCPS010502316.1:0-11591 GCA_025505425.1 Graphium colonna
CCAGTTCTCAGCAGGTGGTTAGAACGGCGGCATGGTACCCTCTCCTTTCGAGCAACGCAGGTCCTTTCAGGGCACGGCTGCTTCGGAAGGAACCTGCACCGCGTAGCGGGGAGGGAACCAACAGCGCAGTGCCACCACTGTAATGTATGTGCTGAAGAGACGGCCCAGCACACACTGAAGGAGTGCCGAGCGTGAGAGGAGCAACGCCAGGAGCTAAAGGCTATTGTTGGGCACGATCTCTCGTTACCAGACGGGGTTTGTGCGATGGTGGACAGTAAGAGGTCGTGGGGTGCCGTCCTTGCTTTCTGCGAGGACGTGATCACCCGAAAGGAGGTCGCGGAGAGAAAAAGGGAGGCAAATGCTACCCTGGAAATCCGCAGGTGGAGACCAAGGCGCAGGAGGCTGGCCTACGCGCGCAACCACATCTACCACCCTAGTGCTTGCTATCAGGGGAGAAGCCCCTGATAGCAAACACTAGGGTTGTAGATGTGGGAGTAGCTTTAGAGCAGTGCTGTATCTGCTGTGCTAGAACAGCACCATATGGCTGGATGCCCTAACACTTTACGGGAACAGGTCTAAAAGGGCTAAAGCCGCGCCGGGGTTTGCGGAAGATTGCGTACCGCGTTTCCGTGTCCCCGGTGTTTTAAGTGGGTAACCCTATTCTGTGTGGGGATCCTCACATACCCCTGCTGCCAACCTACATGGTGATGGGGGATCCATAAAGGATTTTTCCCATGTTAAAAAAAAATAATGGTTCTAAATATGTAATTGAGCTTACACAACCTGAAGTTTAGTGCATTAATTAGATCTTGAAACCGTAAGTTTTCCTCAACCACAATACCTAAAGTTTAAATTTTTTCTACCTTTCCAAAGCTTACCTGGCTGAGACTGATTATTTTCTTCTGGCTGTGTGGTGAAGGGAGTGACGGATGATGATTTTTTTTATATGGTTATGCCTACGCACATAGGCGTTCGACTTCACGTCTCGGCGAAGTCACGCTTAACTTTCTCGCCGTTCCCGCACTTTAAGCTACTCGATATTTTGTTCACCAGCTTCGCTTATCATTCCTTTCTATCGTATTCGTGCAGATTAATCCTTCTCAATATATTCTTCTAAACTGTATAATTAGTGTACTTTCTGTAAAACCCATGTTCAAACATGCAGTCGACACAAAAAGGAAGTTGGACGAAGAGCAACCAGAAACGCTGGTGCTAAATAAAATCGAAAGGGTGCCGCTGTTTTGTCCGGTAAATGTCAGCACTTTGTTCCACCCAAATCGAGGGCCGATTCGCGCTTAGTGGCATCTTTCTGGACGTAACGAAACTTTTTTATGTATGGGTGCAGCTAAAGCATCACTATGCCATGGGGGTGAAGGATATGAACTAATCCTTACCCGCCACCTGATGGAAAGTAACAGGAGCTAAAGACGCAGTTGATTAAGGGTCTTTCAGCTTTACAGGAGTATAAAATGAGGCGGCTTACGCACGAAGAGGTTCGTGATAGAAAGCCGTTACAATTCTTGCACCACCTTTCGACTCTCATAGGTCCAGAAGTTCCAAAGCACTTCCTCCTCACACAAAATTCAAGACATTACAGATTACTCTGTGCCCACCAACGTCCAAAAGTTGCATTGTTTCCTGAGAATGTGCAATTTCCACTGCCGCTTCATTCCCATCAACGATACAAGGACCGTTGAACGCCGTCTTAGCAGGTCCCAGGAATAAAGATCTACAGGAAATCACCATAACACCAGAGATCTTGGCCGCATTCAACGATTGTATGTCAGTTGGAAATTAAGCTGCTATGTCAACCCAGCCTAGCGCAGATGCTGAGTTTGCTATTCACACTGATGCCTCCGATAAATGGAAAGGCGCCTTACTGCAGCAATATTCAGGTTATTCTTGGGAGCCGATTGCCTTTTTCTCTTGGTGATAAAAATCCCAGCACAAGGTGATAAAAATAATAGCGTAAAAAAACAGTAAGAAAGACATCCCAATACAGATATGCAGAAAGGTGTAGCAGACTCGACGATACAGCAAGGTCCAAGGCGACGGTAGACAGCATATAGTTACACGATGAACTAAAAGCTCGTCCTCCAGCCGCCATCAACTATAATAACCACAAAGGAGTCCTCACGTGCCCTTATTGAGCGTAAGGATTCGTTAAAAAAAATCGGTTATATTAGCCATCTCAGAGTGCATGAGCGCCAAAACAATTAGGAGTCAAAGTGGTCGCCATGGCTATAATCAGTCAGAAAAGTCGTCCTCAACACTTTTACGTGGATGGACGCATAAGGATTATAATCGTATTGCGCTCCTTTACTGGATATTTTGCTAATTTTGAAATGGCTTTCGAAACATATGTACTGGGGGCACAATAATATTTTCTCCTATACTTTTCCAGTTTTTATAAAGTCGGTTGTCAGTATATTTATGTAATAAAATTAAGAGCCTATTTTTGCCGAAATTTCCCAATAAATATATTTATTGTAGCCACTGCAGTAAATTGTAATCTAAAACTGTAAAAAGTGATCTCTTTATTTTGAACTGCGTAAGAGACAATATTAAAAGCGTGCTGAACTATGCATTGGACGAGAAGATAGATGCAATTATATAAATTGGTAGATTAATTTTATCTATATGTTATATATAAGTATGATTCTTTTTCTTGAATACACCAGAATAACAGAGTTTTTTGACATTTATTCGGTTTACCTTTATTTAACTTTGCTTCAAATTCACATATTCAAGAACAACCCGGTTTAATTACGAAGGTAGTTCTAGTTGTCCTGAGCCAGGATTAAAGAAGGAAAAACGAAGTATGAAGGAAAAACGGTTCATACTTTTTTATGGAAGTCTTCGTATTTGAAACTAAAACTATTTTAAACACAACACAATGTACCTAGGTACCATTAGAATGTCCATTATTAAAATTATGTAAATTTTTAACTTCTTAAGAAAGATCGAAAGAAATTTATACAACAAATCTCTAATTATTAAAATCGAATATTATGATTACCGTTACATGATTGAAAATTTTAAAATAAGATAATTATATTCAATTGAATAAAACGTATTTGTTATTTCTATTTATTCAGTTATAATATTATTACGTGTTATTTTTATTTTTTAAACGTGTTCAAAATAGGAGGGTTCTCAATTAGGTTGTTTCAGTTTTTTTTTAATGTTATGTTTGCGCGTATCTCTGTCATTTATATACCGATTTTAAAAATTATTTTTGCATCTGCTAAGAAATACTTGCGAAATAGTTCAATACAATTTCAGAGAAATCGGTTTTCGAGTTAGTCTTTTTATTTAAAATAACAAAATTTAGAAATGCTTGCGCATATCTCCGCCACTTATGAACTGATTTTAAAAAATTATATTTTATTTGATATATATGTTTCGAAAGTACTCTTTTAAGGCGTTTAAAGGAGGTTTTGATAATTTTATATGAAAATAGACTTATACTTAATATAACGTGTGGCATTAAAGAAAATATTTATTCTTATAAGAAAAATTATGAAACCCTTAGAAGTGAACTTATGATATATTATAATTCAATAAAAACAAGCATGTAAATCCATTTTTAAAATAATTTGGCTCCAATCTAAAAATGTATTCACCCTTTTTAAAGAAATTGTGAGTTCATAAATTAAAAAGTTCTCATTTGAATTTTAGAAACTATAAAAAGTAAACAAAAATACCTGTATAAAACAATAAGCTATGTCATATTCGTATATTCTCATTCTATTCAATATTGACTGAATTCATTAAAATTGTATGAAGTTAAAACTTCCTCAAAATTTTATTTCATCTTTTAGCATAAAAAGCATGGCTATATTATAACAGAAAAATTTTTTTGAACTTCGTTTGTGAAAACATTTGAATCTTTTTTACATTTAAATAATTAAAAGTTGTGAAAACTTGATATAATTACAATTATCTTCTGTTACTAATTTATAACCATAAACTATAAATTATTTCTATCAAACAATATATGTATACAAAATTATACTATTAATATTATTAGATTATATTTATCTGGCAACCAAAACGAGCGCAGTTTAACATAAGCTAAAGGTCCAATGGTCGAACTTTAGCAAAAATTAGTGTGCTTTACTCTTCAGCATAAATTTCATAGCAGCTATCCCAAACGTAACACGCGTTAATTCGCTATATATTTTACAAAATATCGCATGACATGTTGAATGTTATTGGGTCATATCGATGTGAGGTGTAAACACGGCATGGTAGTGTGTAATTAATTAATTATTGATTGATATAAATAACAAATAAAAAATATAAGTTTCTCCTCGTTTATTTTTCTGTATAAATTTTAAATGTGCATAATCTTAAGCTTTTTCGTCAGCTCTACTTTCATAAAATGCCTATGATACAAAGGAAAGAAAGTTTGTTTGATTGATGATTTGACGATTTGTTTGACTTATGTTTGGAGTAATTAACAGATCAAATATTTCTGATTTGTCTTAAATTCTTAATAGTGGCAAATTAATTTAATTTCTAGCATTATCTTTAATTTCATGCTAGAGGGTGACTACTACAGTAATTGGCCTATACATAGTATTTGGCCATTTTCACTATAATAAAACGAAACAAGTAAATATACATAGTTGAAAGAGAGAAAGTTGATTAAGTATGTTACCTAAGTAATATACCGTTTCATCATTTTAATACGTCAGAGAAATAATAGATGATATAAATGTAAAACAACAGATACAACTTTTGACTACATGTCGTCAAAGTAGCAGGATCATTGTAAAAATATCAAGGTGAATATTTTTGAATATTGTTTATTATTTCGTTGCGTTCTTTAATTTGATATTTGTTACATATTAAACATTTATAACAAGTAGTTTATAAGAAAAGAAAATATAGTTTACGTAAATACTTAGTATGCGTATGTTTTGAAAAATTAACGTCAATCCGGCTAATAAATGTACCACGTTTCGGTTTATTTCATTAATTGACCACGAGAATTTGATATTTTAATGTATCATTATAGTTTTAAATAGTTTAAAGAACGTTTTAAAACCGACTTGAATACAATTTATATAAGTTGCGAAGTAACGAGTTGTTATGTATAAAAATAACGTAACGTATTGTAGGTGAGATTCTAAGTCCACTTTTCCTTTCTTTTTATTTTTCCACATTTTGAACCTATTTTATCCTTAAAATAAAAACTAGTACAGTGTAATGATTAAAAAAAACCAGTATACATTTTTCAAACACACGTCTATGGTGATCCTGGTTTTATAATAATTATCAGATATAAGGACAACACAGATCATATTATCGGCTTCCGCAAGAATTACATCAATGCAATATTCTACTACACCACATTGATAGATAACATTTTACAAAATGATCCAACAATATAATAAAATTTGTAAATTAACGAGCCATAGCGACTAATGCAGATCAGAGCAGCTTGCTAGTATTTTTAAGGGCCATAAAAGGTTTACCCTGGGGCGTGCTACGGGAAAATTTCCTAAAAGCGATTAATTATCTACTGTCCTTTCACTTGTTAGGGAAAATGTGAAAGAATTTTCCTTAAAATTTAAAGGACAACAAATTCATGTAGTCTATAAAAGTGAGAAGCTCATATAATAAAGTTAATCGAACATTATTTTAATTTTTGGGTCAAGATTTATTGGTGTTAAACTGTAAGTTTAAATAATCAGATAATTTCTGTTATTACTTAATAGAAAATCTAGAAAGCTGTGAAGTGGGTATACAGTGAAGTGTGATTGTATATTTTTTAAGTTTTCGGGGTAAAAAATGCAAAACCCGATGTTTCTAACACAACAGCATTCATGGCTACGTGATAAACTGTGGTATTAAATGTCCGTGTGAAATATGTTTTTTATTTATAGAAAGGAACACACACGAAACATCCGAAGAGTTGCGAGTGCGTTGTCAACCTGGGAAATTGGATGGAATAGGTTTATTGGTCAGGATGGAGTTGGGATTAGGGGTTTGGAGGGAAAGAAGTGGGAAAAGAAAAGGTACACATGGCCATCTGGCATCCCCAAAATTCACACATACTTCATTTTATGCTGACTTTATAAAGGGTGATGATATTTCTCCGGCAAGCCCAGCCATAGAAGTAAAGTAATAGCCGTAAAAAGATGTTACCGTAATATGCATTACTATATATTTTTGAATACGTTTATTGTCTATGTGCAAAGCGCGTAAGCTGCGAACATACTAAAATATAGGTTCTTTAGTTTGTTTTTTAAATAAAAATAACAAAATTTAGGAATGTTCGTACATCTGTCCGCAACTTATAAAACTGATTTGAAAAAATATTTTTTTATCTCATACAGAACCTTTCCACAATGCTCCGACAGTTTTTTTTATAAAAATCGGATTAGTAATTTATTTTTGAAATCAAACTATCGCAGAATATGTATATGTTTCGAAAGTACACTTTACGGCGTTTAGAGTCGGTTTTTGTAATTTTCTGTGAAAATGAACTTGTAAACACCCTTTGAACTGACAGGTGGTAGAGCATAACATCTTTTTAGAGCTTCTGCTGCACTTTTACGACCGCGCTCTGGGAGCACCACCAACCCTTATAAAGTTGGCACGAAAGACTCTCCGTATGTTGCTTGTGCCCGGTTTGTGTTTGTGGTTGTGACAGGTTTGCTTACCATCAGGTGAACTGTCTGCTCCTATCCATAAAAAAATAAGGATTACAACCTTTGTCATTTTCCGAACATGAAGAACATTGCTAATTGTAAACTACTCTTTTGACATTTTTTACAAATTATATTCAACTATAAAAATGTATATAAAAATATAAATCAATACAAAAGGTAAGATTTTAAACTTGTCTGCCTTTACAATTCGGGCTCGAGTTATTTAACTAGACTAAATGTATATGCGCAAATATTTAAATTTCACATTTTCTATTTATCGTTGAAATCTTTCCGGTAATAAAACAACGCATTAAAACATATGAAGTTATTTAGCTTTAATTCCAATTTAACCGACTTAAAAAGGAGAAGGTTCTTAACTCCAGTGTATGTATTTTTTGCATGTGTGTCAGCAGATTCTTCCGCAAGCTATACACCAGTTATTTTATTTGAAAGAATTTTCATGAAAATCTGTCGTCCCTTTTCAGGCGTTTGAAGTCGGTTTTGCTGTTTTCTGTACAAAATAATTATATGAATATTAAAATACTGGGACTTTTATTGATATTGTATCTTTCAGAATCATGAATTTAATATTCATCTTGCTGGTGAGCATCGGCCTGTCGGGTTGCCAGCCAACAGACACTGCGGTCAAAGGGGTTGAGCCAAATCAGAAAGGTCTCTACGAATGGATCCTAAACCTCATAGGGACCGCGACCACTACCCAGAGGCCAACTACACTCGCACCGTCCAATGATCCTCCTACAAACTGCCCTTCATGTCGTAAGTATTACTTTTTTAACCGACTTCAAAAAAGGTGGAAGGTTCCCAATTCCAATGTTTATGTACGTTCGAGCATATCTCTGCCATTTATAAACCGATTTTAAAAAATACATAGAAGAAGGAAAATAAATAAATAAAATTTTCAGGAAAATCGGTTCAGTAGATTTTCTTTTAAATAGATTTTATGTAATTTCGCGCGTATATCTGTCCTTCGTAAACCAATTTCGAAAATTCTTTTTTTATATGATAAAGCATTCTTCATAATTAGTTCCAGAAAATTTTCACAACAAATCGGTGCCTTCGTTTGTTTTTTTTTTAAATAAAAAGAACAAAATTAACGAATGTTCGCACATATCTCCGCAACTTATGAACCGATTTGAAAAAATATTTTTTTTTATCTGATAAAGTACACTTCTACACTGTTCCTACAATTTTTTTTATAAAAGTCGAATTAGTAGTTGTTTTTAAAATCATAATAACGAAGAAGATTTGTTTTGAAGGTACACTTTTAAGGCGTTTGAAGTAAAAATAAACTGTCAACCGCACTATGGGCTAATGGTGAAAATTTATTAGTCCTTAGTTTTATGTAGTTTCGTCTCTGTAACCTAGTGGTGAAGGCCCTTACATTAAAAAAAATGGTCACGGCGGGACTAAGATTGTTATAGTGTAATATTGATCGATCACCTAATTGTGGGGTTTCTGTATGTAAAAAGCTGACCCTGTGCCTGATTTCAATCATATTGGATATCCAGCTATGGCTATAAAGTCCTCCTGACCGAATTACGGCCACGGCGGCCAATCTACTCCGAGATTAGAGCAAACACAGTTGCACTCTCTATTCATTTACTCTAATAGCTCAATGAGACGGATATCCGACCGGAGAGAGATTAGGCGCAGGACTGACTTTTTACATGCCCATCCGACGCGTCGATTATCTTTCTTTTCAGGCAATCGGGTGATCGGCCCGCATCGCCCTAAACCAACAAAGAAACAACAACACTAGTTCGTTGTTCCGCGGGATTCGAATCCACGACCCCCGTTTTACAAAGCAAGAGCCCATACCACTAGACTACGGAGGCGGTTAGGCTATGGCTATGATAGTAAACGAACAGAGAAAAAGCAACTTTGTGTCCACAAGATTCGCAGTGCTATATATAAAACATTGGATTTACGATTAATACATGTGGCACACTGTGTAACCTATTTTATTTTATTCTTCTCGTTCTTAAAGTGCTCTCTAATAAGCTATGATTAGTAATCAATTCAGCATGCGTCTATCTATATTTTCAACAGTTCAGCGGCACTTGCAAATCCAGTCTACTGTGTGATATTTGAGGCATGAAAAAAATTAACACTTTGATTCCAGAATGCGGCATCGCGCGCACCCACCGACGTATCGTGGGCGGTGTGGAGACCAAGGAGAAGGAATACCCTTGGATCTGCGTGCTGCTGTACGGCGGCCGCTTCTACTGCGGCTGCTCTCTCATTGCTGACCTTTATGTGCTGACGGCGGCGCACTGCACAGCCGGGTAAGGCAGGCCTTAGTTAAATATCTCTAGTCAGTATGCACATAGCTGCTGACACTGTCAACGCAAGTAAATTGAAATGTTTCAATTATCTCCAAGAACTGGTTGAATAAAGGTCGCAATTTTAATAAACTTAAATATAAAATAATAATATAATCCTTTTGACCTCATCTTTCGGCCACTCTACTCGGAGACCAAACTATAAAAAAGGAAAGTTTCGATAGATAGTTTACATAATACATAGATTTTTTTATACAGAAAGAATGACGAGCAAGTAGGCGATTCACATGATATTAGGTAAATACCGTTATCCATAGACACCGATTTTCAAAGCATTGCTGGTGCGTCAACACTCTTAGATAGATTGTCGTTAGATAAAAGAAAGTGGTGAGTACAAATAGTGGCCTAACCGGAGAAACGCACACAGCGGGTTACGAATATTCCCGGAATTGTTAGCGATAGAAGCAAATTGAAGCATGTCGTTTGTGGCACAATCTTTTAATAACCTAAAACTAAGTACATATTTATTTAACTAATACTTATTAATATTAGTATTACGATGTGTTGTTGAGTGTTTTTATTTGTCTGTCGGTAAGCTGTTACACAGTTCGGCAGAATAGAAATAATAAATTTATCATAAACTTTTATACGATTAAAATAAATAAAAAAAGACTGAATATATTGTAAAAGTAAAGAATAGTATACTAATTTTATAACGGCTTCTGTGTAAAGCGGTGATACGTTGGAGCGGACAAGTTCAGCAAAAGCTGTATGATGTGTGCTCGACTTTTAAAATAATTACGGTATAACGATACATCTATGTTAGTGACAAGTCTTTAATTTAGTTGTTTAATTAAGAAATATTCTAACTTTTTTTTTATTTTACTTTACAACTTCAGATTCCGTAAAGAGAGGATCACTGTCCGATTCCTGGAGCACGATCGCAACATTAAGAATGAGACGAAGACCATAGACAGGAAAGTGGCGGCTATCATACGTCACGCCCGATACAACCCGGGAACCTATGACAATGATATCGCCATGTTGAAGGTCGACGAGAGGGTGAGTTACGCGTAGAAATGAAAAGAAATATAAAGTAGCTGACCGTTTATGATATACATATATTCATACCACTATGCATTTAGGGCGATTGGTGACCTACGATATTGAAGGAGAGCACTCGGTACTCGATTGTCATCATATTTATGTAATAAAATTAGGGGCATAGTTTTCAACCGAATTTTCCAATAAATTAATGGATTGTGGCGACTGTGATCAGCTAGTACGCGTTCGGCCGTCGACCCACTACTCCGCTTTCCGTCTCGCGCGATGAGCATGAATTACGTAGGTAATAATTTTTTCAACTTAAGATTATGTTTCCTCAGTGGTAAATCAATATTTATTTTTAATAGTATTTTTATTCTTCATATGTGATCCCCAAATATATCGTCTTGAAGTATTGAAAGTGACTCAGTCATCCTGTACGTGTCATGTACTACACAGAGAAATGCAATTATTAATTTGTTTATTGCCAGACCGAAAAAGACGAATAGATGTTTCATCTGGGATGTTTTTAAGTACAAGGTACAACATGATTATTTCCACGAAAATTTAAAAAAATACCTGAAACGTAGAAGTGTCCATTTGTGTGAAATATTTTTTTCATTATTTTGATTTAAAAAATGAACCTATTTTCAAGTATATATCCTTCTAGATAAAAAAGCTCTTCAATATCGTTAATGATGGAATTAAACCGGCTCATATAAAAAGATGAAAAAATATAAACTTTGGAATAGCGAACTTCCATATTCTTTGTAGTCGTATAAAAATAATAGAACATGCGACGACAAAGACAAACACACTTTAGATATTTTATAATTGGATTTGAAATGGAGGAAATTAAATAATTGTACTGACATGACCCAAAATTCTTTTCAGCTGGACCTAAGCAAAGTGATAAAGAAGCTGCGAGACGATGGCGGTGAAGAAGAGCAGGAGCGGGGCGTGGGCACCGTGTGTCTCCCTGAGGCCGGGGCTTCGTTTACTGGATACAATGCCACTGTCGCCGGCTGGGGGACCACCGAGGAAGGGGGGTCCGTCTCGAACGTCCTCAGAGAGGTACATCATAACTTTTGAACATAACTCTCTTTTAACAGACCTCACAAAAGGAAGACCATTCTCACTTCGAATGTTTATTCTTTTTATGTACGTTCGCGCATATCTGTTTAAAAATTCTTCTTTCTAAAATTTTCTGAAAAATCCGTGTAGTAATTTTTCCTTTAAATAAAAAATAGCAAAATTGTTTTTTTGTATGTTTGCGAGTATCTCTGTCATTTATGAATTTTTGAAAAATTCTTTTTATACGTTAGACCATTTTTATGAATAGTCCCATAAAAGTTTCAAAATAACACTACAAACTAATGAAGTTCATTAGTTTGTTTTTTAAATACAAATAACAACATTTTGTAATGTTCGTACATATTTCCACAACTTACGAACTGATTTGAAAAAATATTTTTTATCTGATAGAGTACACTTCCACAGTGGTCCTAGAATTTTTTTATATAAATCGAGTTAGTAGGTTGTTTTTTAAATCAAAATAACGGAAAGTAAACTAATAACG
>JAOCPS010502425.1:0-11591 GCA_025505425.1 Graphium colonna
TCTTTTTTTAAATAAATAAATGGTATTCGATTTTTAAAACCAAGGAGTTTTCAATTAAAAAGATTTTAACATGACAGAAACAGTGGAAATATTTCATTCTTAAAACTTTCAGTGCAGCCTATGTAATTGAACACAAACGCATACCACGAGGTGGTCACGACCCTCAAAATTGAGGAAACCGACACGAGGAGGAGGAGGAATATACTAGTACACTTTTGTTTACAATATTGCTATTCTATAAATATTGAATTTATATGTTTTTTATGCTTACGCATAAAGCTGGTGACATAGAAAATGATTCACCTATTTTCTGCTATCCAAGAAATAATGTTTACGTTTATTATTTTTAGTGCAAAAATATACAGCATATAATAATCATCAGTATGTAGAGCTTAACTACGGAAACTTGGGGGCAGAAAGTTTTTATGGGCTGAAAGCTCCAAGCTCCAAGAGTCATGGAGGAAGTGTGTTTTAATAAAATGCAAAATCATATCGCATACAAACCACATGTGATATGATTATGCTGTCTCCTAAGGCAAGGACTATCTACAGTGTCTTGTATGTGGACTCTACGTGTGCGTCTATAAATGCGGTAGAACGATTCTGACTTAATGTAAAAAGTACTTATATTTTACACATATTTTTTTACTATCCGTACGTTTCGACTGATCTTTGACAATTCGAAGTATTTTATAGGTGAGTACTATTTTATAATATTCAAGGATTAAAAATTATTGTAGCGTCGACCACGGAGGGCTGTAAGGGGTACGGTAAGGGAAAACGCTAGTCTAGTGTTGTACCCGAAAATTTACAACTGTGATTCTTTTTTTTTTAATTCGTTTTTTTAAAATACTTACTAATGATAATAACGATTAAATACTACTTTTAAAATGCCTATATGCGTTATATTATTATATTTTCTTTTTAAACGGAAAACGAATTTGTTATTTTAATATTGTATATATAATCTAGTAAACGTAATAAGTAAATCTTGCATAATTATAATGTAATAAGTAGTACTTAATAAATGTTTTTAAATAGTTACTTTACTAAATGTTTGTAAGTTGCCAAAAATGGAATTTTACAATTATTTGTGATTAATATTATTATATTTTTTATAAAATAAATAAATATTAAATAAATTATGTTTTATTTCATATTCCTAAAAAATATCTTCTTACTTGACTAGTAAAATTGTACAGAACTCCGATATCACCCCATATATTCAATGGTGGATCACTACCATGCACAAAGTCTCTATATAAATACGTATTGCACATTGCTTACGCTTGGCACAAGGGGCGAAAAGCCATGTTAGCACTCTATGTTTATTTATACTTGAAGCTGCGGAACCATAACGTTAGCTAGTGGCGAACGTCAGAATATGGTTAAATCCAGCTAAATCTCTACAGGTTTTGTTAACAAATGTTACACAATTAACAAGGAATATATTGCACTGATAAGTCCTCAAAATTAGTCCCACTATTAAATGGAATTTAAGAAAATCTTTAAAAAGTAAAGTAAAGTAAGCATATTTTTATATTGTCCCACTGCTGGCCAAAGGCCTCCTCTAGACAGAGGGTATTAGGCATATTCCACCACGCGGCCCAAGTGCGGATTGGCAGACTTCACATATCTTATAAATATTATTTCTTATATATGCAGGTTTCCCCACGATGTTTCCCTTCACCGCAGAACACGTGTTAAATTAGCAAAATTGCAATTAGAAAATTAACAATTTCATTAGTGCCGGCACCGGGAATCGAACCCAGGTTCGCCTCGAGTAAACAGAATTGAAGCGACCGCCCGGACACTGAGACACCACGGCTCATCAAGAATATCTTTAACCCTTTTATTAATATTAATTCGCGGTAATTACGCCTGCTTAAGATTGTGTCGTTGGTTACCATTTATCGTTATAATACAATGACACTTAAATAATAATAAATTATTAAGAGTTAATAATGAGTCGTTTTTAGTTAACGTTTGTACTATGGCCGGATCAAAAGGTCATAAAGAAAAACGTGTGATCCGACTTGAGCAGTAGCAACAACTAACCATCACCGCTTTCACATATTGACAGTACTGGGGTGTCCCAGAAGTAAGGAGACAAAACATACTTAACAATATTTAATAAAACAAATCTGTTATAACATGCATTTGGTATACAAATGAAGGTAAAACTTATTTATTTTTAATTTCTATATCAAATTTACTCCAGCAATGACTATATATCCAATTTTTCTGATATTGATTGCAGCATGCTTCATGACCGCTTTTCCAGATTTAGCTGCTACTCTTTTAGCCAGTTTCAACCATTTGTGTTTAAAAGATCCAAATGTTTGTGGTATATCTGTATACTTTTTATACTCTTTTTTGCACAGGGCCCAAACAAAACATTTCAATACCTTGAGCTTGAGGGACTTCGGGGCATTATTTAGCTCAGTTACAAACTCTACACCAGCAGTCTGTAAGTACTGAGTCATGATGGCATGAAGCCAAGTCCGGCCAAAACAAAACATCTTGTCTCTGGTAATGCCTATCTATAAAAGGAATTAAGCGTTTGATAATGCACTCTTTAAGATAAATCTGGGAGATCATAGACCCTGTTCTATAAAAGGGTTCAGAAACATTACCGTTTTCATCAATAGCTTTTTTAAAAACCTTAGCCTTTGGTACGATTTTTTCATCGTTATCAACATCGTCACGACTAGTTGCGTCTAAATATTGTTTTCCAGGAACATCACTCGGGTCAACTAGTGTATATGTCTCATCGTCAAATATAAGAACTTTTTTCAAAGTTTTTCATAAACTTTACGCCACCCTTGCTTAGCACACGCCTCCTGGACCTTGATATATTTGGGAGCGGCTAATTTTACAAAGGCTTTCAATCCTACATCATTGCATTTTATTCTAGATACACTGAAATTTATAATTTATCCGCCGCAAGGCTCACCGATATTAAATGGTGCATTTTCAAAAATCTTTTTTACTTGGTTTATATTTCTGGATGTAGATACTGTATGTGGTCTTCCCGGAATCTTCTAAAATTCTGTCTCTTCCGTTTCTTCGTAACGTTTTATTATCCTGTACAGACTAGTTTTTCTGGCTCCCTCTTGTATAAAATGACGAATTGTCTCAGATTTCCCATGACGCAAATAATATTGAATAACTCTCTTTGAAAACAATTTTTGTTCGGTTCGCTTCATTTTTTAAATAATGCAAAATAATTTGAAACTCCATTTATCTTGACATATATGTTATCTATGGTTAGCATGACAACCATTTATTTTTTTTAGAAAACCGTTTCCGTGGACAGTTTGATGTCGAAAAAGGCTTTTTACTTGAGGGTTACCCTTTAATATAACTTAATAAAAAATATTATCAAATAAAACTAAAATTAAGAACATCAAGATAATTTAATATCGCATGTATTAATAATAGAATAGAAACGTTACAAGGTTTAGGGTGGTTTTAAATTAAACATTCCAATGCTAAAAATTAACTATTTAAATCTGACTGTTAGTCTTAATAAGTAAACCCTGCAACTAAATTTGAGTTTAATGCTTATGGTTTCCTACGTGAGCGTGGTCACGTACCTGCTCAGTCACAGTATCAGCCCGCTGTTTGCATTTTATGGGTAACAACGATGATTCCATAATTTAGCTTATCAACATACCTTATAAAACTAGAGCCCGCCGAGGATAGCAATATGAATAATACATAAATTATTATAAATTTGTTAATATATAAATAGGAAATTATGAATTCCTTCCCTGGTATCACCCCTTATAAAATAATTAACTGCCCTATTGTACACTACTTCGTGTTGGTTATATTCTCGTTAAGATACGTAATTGTTAGTCTTAAACTATTTTATGTAGATAATTTTATTAAAAATTTTTTTGACTCTTTGCACCGTGATATGAACTGAATTAAAATATGGAGTACATACTGCCCCAAACCTATCAACGGCATAGGTTTCTACTGTTCTTGCTTTATCTTAAATTAGGTGTACTACATTAATTAGGAAATTTTTTTATGAAAAGGATAACAAACAAGCAGACGGTTCACCTGATGTTAAATGGTCTCGTCACCCACGGGCACATACAACATCCGAAGAGTTGCGTGTGCCTTGTCTACATCATCCGGAGAGTTGCGTGTGCGTTGTCAACCTGGAAAATTGGATAAAACAGGTTTATTGGATAGGACAGGTCGGGAACATATTAAGGATTATGGAGGAAAATGAGTAGGAAATAAAGAGGGAAGGAGTGGTCATCGGGCAACCCAGAATGTCACGCATACTTTATTTTGTGCCGACTTAGTGTTGCCACTATAGGCTTGTATCGACTATATGCAAGTGGCTTCACCTCGGGTCGCTGGTGGAGTTCATTGCATTTAAACAGCATGGATTTAATTTAAGGGCGATGACAAACTAGAATGCATTTAGATAAATACTCTAACCCTACTGAAAAATAAAAAAAGTATTAGGATAAAATTATAGAATTTTCTGAAACTAGCACCGCAACTCGGTCTCCAAATCTTACATGTTCATTATAAATAGCCAATATTTGAAAGAAAATCGTAGCAACTGCTTAAACTTGTTTAATAAATTCATTAAAAGGTGTATAAAAATATGAGCTGCGGAATCAGTTACTAAATTGAATTTTATGGTATCAAAACTGATTGTAATTATGCATTGAAAATAATGCAATTGAAAAAAATCCTTTTATCAGTGCTACTCAAAATGTGTGTGAATTGGTTAGCAATTATTTTATATGCTTGTTACTTTTATGTAAACAAATAGGACCAATTAGATTAGTGTGTAATAAGCTATTGCTTTTTTGTACAAAAAATACATTATTAATATAATCGCGCATGTATCATATTAAAATAAAATTACTAATAACAGCTATATGTACTCAATGGTTTGAAATAGCTCAAAACAATTTATAACGTCTTTGATTAATGAATTTATTACGTTAAATATTTCATTACAGTAAACAGTTGGCTTAGTTGCATAGAATAAATGCTCCGATTATGTTATGCACTTGTCTTCTCATTTGCAAGTATTTCAGTTAGTTATTAAAATAAGTTCGCAACGCTGTTATCCTCAATAATTTATACACTGAAAATATTGGTGAATCTCCTTAAATATTTAAATTATACGCAACCTTAATTTCAGAATTATATCCGAAAATAATGCATACGCCGCACATTATTCTAAAATACTAACCAAAGTTCTATATAACAATGAAACATGCTATAAAACAATCAAACGTATTTTAAAAACGAAAAATAAAACTGGTAAAAATGATAACATCAATTTTAATAATTAACAATACTAACCTGAATTTATTTTATGATCAAATAACAAAACTAAAAACTAAAGATAAAAACACGCCAAGAACAGTTTCATTTGACGATAACAACTAATTTGACGTATATTTTACCTCCAAAAAGTGCTTGGAATTGTTCAGAACTTTGCAAAGGCCATTGCCACATACGGGTCGTTATACCCCTTGTTCTGGACATGAAACTTAGGTTATAAGGTTTATTTTACCGTGATACGGGTTCAGATAGTTATGGAACTTCAGTACACAGCGAGGGATCAGCTGGGAATTAATGGACTTGTTTCTCCGTCATGCCAATGCACACTTAGCTATGATATGTCCTTGACTTGATCCCGATTTCTTGAATGCATAATTTCAATTGTTTCATTAGATTATAGTACAGTGACTTATATTCTTTAATAATCAAGCTATCAAGCTATACTATCGAATTAATTAAAAGTTTAATTATTTGGTCATATAACGGTAGTCATGGTTTCTTTTTACGTAAGGTTTAAAGTTTCGTAAAAGAATGAAGGCGCAAAAAGCAAAAACGAACATAGGACTTACCAATAACCATAGTGTGTATTGAGCTATTTGAATAATTAATAACAACTTTCCAAATTCATTTGCTATGGAATAAGGGTTTAAAATATCATAACAATTTTAGCTTCCCATTACATAACATGGTCATTTGAATTAAAAATAACGTACTTAAAGTTTATTCAAGCGTAACATCCCTAATCTATTTCCGATACAATGCATCAATATGAAGGATAGAGCAACACGAGTCACGTTTCTATTATATTTTTTATTGTTTTTTTTACAGAGACGCAAATGTAAGTTGGAGACGGTGGGCTCCCCTTTCGGGGGCAAGCATGTTTATTGTTGTATAGATTCCGATACAGCGTGTGAGCTTTCGATTGAAATTATCGATAATTTACGAAATTCAAGCAACTGCGAACATTGTTACTTTATGTCATATAATAACTTACAATTTTTACAAACAAAATAGTGTTTGTGTTTGAAAAATAGTAATATACATTACACAGAAAGAACAAAGAAAATGTATTTGGCCAATGTGGCATCAACGGGTAAGATAATAATAAAAGATAATAACCACAAACATTTTTATATGACACAGATGACTTTTTGGTTATTAAGTGGAGATTAAACGCTGTAAATGGTTCGAAATGGCGGGTGATAAAAATTGAAAATAAACCGCCATAAAGTCTCAGAAACAAAATTATTAATATTTGTGTTTGCTTTGTTCATAAGTAGTTATGGAATTTACTGTTTCGACAATCGAAGCCTGGTGCATTGACCTCCACTGGGCCGAATAACAGTTATTTGGGTCTACTGACTGTTCGAACAGCTTACCACCTTCGAGATCTCGTTTATGTCGAGGAATACCAGTGACATTTCTAAGAGGACTCTTGGCCCAATGACGCACTATCCACCACCGCGTGGCTATATGCGAGTTCTTATAGCATACCAAGTACTTAACATAATATGGCGACTTAATATAAAAAATAAAATATATATTTGAATTTAAAATCAATTTACTTTAGCTGCCCGATTTTGCACTTAAATTTCATGTTATTTGAAGTAGATCATGGCAGAAATAAGCCCGAATTGTTTTTTTCTGAATTAAATGGTATCAATGTGTGATAAAACAAAATTATGTGTTTTACTTTATGATCACTTTTCATAATATAGTGCATGAAGTTATTATGAAAAATCTTATTTTATCTTTTATGTATACTTTTATCTTTATGTATTATATATTACAATATAATTTAATTTTGTGTCAATTGAAAAGTATAAAACACAATAAAATAAAATAGAAACGTAGTCTTCTGTCAATAAATGATGATTTTAAGATTACATTAAAACCATTCATATACAAAAACCCATATACAATCAGCGTCGCAGCTATCCTCTCCCAAAGACAAATTGTGCACAAATGTTCATTAAAAAACGTTAATCACAATTTTTCGTGTGTTAGATATTACTTTATAAAATTTGTAATGCAATTTGTGAAAACAACTTATGTATAGCACTTTAGATCAAATTTGCAAAACAAACAAAAAATTTTGTTCATAGTTTTGGCATGTAAAGTTACGTTTGTTCGAGAATGTGTATAAGTTGCATTAAATAACAGTTTACATACATAAGGAAAACAATATTGTAATATTTAATTAAGTAGTAGTAAAATATAACTGTTCGTTGCAAGAAATATATTTATTTCAAGTCAAACACATCGGTCCATCGATCACTCTCTCGATAAATCCACGAACATGTCGGCGATACCAATGACCATTTTAAAATAATCCCTAGCAATTCTATCGTGTTTAAGGCAGGGAATCATAAATTACTTGGTAAATTGTACTCTGGGGGCTCACGAGATCCTGGTCGTCCAGTTAGACTTACAAAAATTAACGGAGAAGGCCACATGTATGCGATCGGTGAATTAAAATTTTTGTGTGAATGTTTACTTATGTTAAGAGTCCGCCCAATAAATCACACAAAAGCCAATGAGGTATAAAGGACGTTAAATTTAATATCTTGTAAGTGAAATTTGACCCTTTTATCAGTTTTTGATTTAGCTGAAATGTATATTGCGTGACAACACAATACTATGATAACTTGGTTTGATGCAGTTTTGGATGGATGGAGTTGGAAGGTGGTAATAGAAACTCTCTAATGATAAGACACGATTTCATCGCTTTAAAGCTCTCTTGAATTATCTTGAAAAGCAATATACACCCATAAAACCTTTTTTAATTTTAATTTAATTCGAATTTATTTTATAAATAATTATCGTTTTTAAATTAAAAACATATTTTTTATAACAATTTCATGGAAAGGGATGCCGATTTAATTGATCTATTTATCTTTATTTTCTTATATCTTAGTAACAAAATTTCTCAGCAAATTGTAAAAAAAACTTAAAAATTATTTTAATAAGTATACTCAGCTGATTCGTACAATGAATTTGTTACACACATCATTAACAATTTTAAGGTTTTAAACTCACAATAGCCCACTCTGTCGCGGCTCAAGAACTGTTGATTCAGACCGCGGCACGGTGGCAGATCGACGTAGCCATAGTCGCCGAGCCACTACGTCCACGCCCGCGACAATTTGGTGGGCGATCGCGACGGCACGGTAGCTATCGTCGCCCAGCGACGTACTGGCCCCACATCCTTCGAGAGTGTAACGAGAGGGTGCGGTTGGGTCCTTGCGTTTCTGGGTGACGTTGCAATGATCGGGGTGTACTTCGTACCAAGCAGAAGCTTTGCCGACCTCGAGCGAATGCTTGCCGAGGTCGGCGCTCTAGTGGCCGACGTGCACCCCGCCCCTGTAATCGTCGCCGGAGACTTTGGCCGCGCCAGGCGAGGAAATTCCACCCTTGTCCGGGGCCGAACTGAAGGCAGCGGTTCTAAAGCTAAGGTTGAAGAAACACGCCCCGGGCTCAGACGGCATCCCTGGGCGTGTCCTCGCCCACGTCGTGCTGGTCCTGGAGGAGGAGATGCTGCCCTCGCTGACGGAATGTTTTGAGTCCGGCAGAGTCCCACCACGGTGGAAGACGGGTAAGCTTGTGCTCCTCTGGAAGCACTGGCGCCCGGCGGACTCGCCGTCAGCCTACCGCCCCATTGCGCGCGTTAAGGGGGTTGTCGGCCAGGGGGTAGTGTTGCATATCGCAAACGCCTGCAATACAATCTCCTGGACAACAATAGCGGAGGCACTTAGGTACCATTGCGTCCCGGGGCACCTCAACCGCATCCTTGCGGACTACTTCGTCAATCGGGCCATCTACTATACGGCCCAGAAGCGAGTGGTCCGCAGGGACATGAAGTGTGTTGTTTCACAGGGGTTGATCCTCGGACCACTCCTGTGGAACATCGGATACGATTGGGTCCTGCGCGGTGCCAATCTTCAGGGTGTCGGCGAGCTGTGCTACGCCGACGACATACTGGTAACCGCGCGAGGACTTCCGGGACGCGGGCGAGCTCGCAACTACGGGTACGACCCACGTAGTGAGCCGCAGGTTCTTCCATGGGCCTCGGACTAAGCCCTCGCGACTATTCCATCATGGTGCACCTCCATCGCTGTCAGCGGGACCATGAACTATTTTGGTCTCGTCCTCGACAGCCGATGGGGGTTCAGTTAGCATTTCTGGATACTGGCACCAAAGTTGGTGTTGCATGCAGGAATGCTCACCAGGCTGCTCCCCAATTGCAAGGGTGCGGGAAGCGTATGCCGCCGCCAGTACTGATGTGGTGCGCGTCAAGGCGCTCTACGGAGCGCCCATCTGGGCGGCGAGGCCCTTGAGCGCCAAAAACATGGTGCTTCTGCAAAGTGCGCAGTGGGCCATGGCGCAGAGCGCCTCCAGGGCGTACCGTACCGAGTTGTACGATGCGGCGTGTATTATATCCGGGAGCCTCCCTTGGGACCTTGAAGCCAAGTTGAGTTCTGGTTGAGGTTTACCGTAGAAGGGTGTGTGAACCAACTGACATAAATAAAAAAAGTATATGCTCAGCAAGAGCATATCAAAAAAACGTAGCAACTGCCTTTTTTAACAAATTCATGGAATGTTACAATATGAGTCAACTTTTATAGTGTCAAAATTGATTGTAATTAAGAAAGAAAATAAAGCAGTAGGAATAAAATTTTCTTTAATTAGTACAGTTCAATAATGCGATGTTCGTAATGAAATATAAGAAGCATATAAAATCATTACAAACAAATGTAATGATTCTATATGCTTCTTACATTTCTGTAAACAAATAGGACCGATTATATTGCTGTTTTGTATAAAAAAATATTTACATTATTAACATAGTCGCTCATTTATCATATTAAATATTTATGTACTATTAAATGTTTCTAGATTTTTAAAAGTTATGTATAAAATGAAATTACGGATAGTAGATTTGATACCTTATGACTTTAAATAATTCCATACAATTTATAACGTCTTTAACTTAAAAATAATTAATTACATTGAATATTTTGTTACAATAAAAAATGGCTTAGTTAGTAGTTAGTAGCTAAAGTAGCTTGGAATAAATACTCCTATTAAGTTACTTATCCACTCATTTGCGAATATTTCAGCTCATTATTAAAATAAGGTAACACCGCTGTTATCCTAAATAATTTATATACAGAAAATGTTAAAACTGAAAGGTAAATCTCCTTAAATAATAAATTTTGTTCCGACATTAAATTTATAATTATTTCTAACTAAAGCATACGCCGCACATTATTCTCCTGCATCAATCAATATTCTATATAACAATGACAAATAATATAATACAATCGGAACGGGTTTTAAAAAGGAAAAATAAGATGCGGTAAAAAATCAATTCAATCAAAATTTATTTAATTATCCAATGATTGAACACTAAGAAATCGTGTCAAAACCATTACATTTTTTGCCTATAACAACTATTTTGTTCTTTAATTGATCGCCATAAGCACTGGTCTGCAATTGGCATCCCCAAACGTTTTGATAATTGATCGGAACTTTGTAAAATCATTGCAACATAAGGGGTACTATGTCACGTGTTAGGCAAGTTGGACAACATTCCTGACCTTTTACAACGCTTGTTATAGGCATAAAACTTAGGTAATTTGGTCTTTTTTAACTTGGCAGGGGTTCAGATAGTTTTGGTTACCCAGCCAGGGATCAGAAGGGAATAAATAGATTTGTTTCCCCGTCATGCCAAAGGATACTTACCCTTGATGCGTGCATAATTAACTTGATCCTGATTTCTTGAATGCATGTTTCCTTAAATTGTAGTACAATGATTTATTTTATATAATAATCAAGCTATTGCTAGGATTTTTTTACGTTTAATCTATATGTAAATTATCCTTAACAATTTATTATAAGTTGAAATATTTAGTCATATAACAACATGGATTTTATTTATGAAAGGTCCAAAATTTCGTACAAATAAAAGTAACTGTAGAAATATGCAAAAAATATACATATGATGTTGAAATATCTACAGAGAGGATGAAACATCTACTTTTTAAATTAATTTAAAAAAAATTATATTACTTTTAAATTCCGTTCTTTTGATATAGGGCTAAAATATTCTAATAATATATTTATAGTTTCCCGTTACAAAAATTGCGTGCTCGTTTGATTTAAAATTAGTTATTTTGAATTTTACACAGACGTGACACCCCTAAAACATTTTCATGACAATGTATCAATAGGAAAAAAAGCGTTACACAAATCAATTT
>JAOCPS010502645.1:0-11588 GCA_025505425.1 Graphium colonna
ATGGCAACCTAATCGGAACACGACGGGTGTCACATCGTGGATCGGCGGTATGTCTATAACGCAAGACGGCAACCTTATCACACCGGATAAAATTATGACACATGTACACCGGTACGCGAGTCCGCACTACCACCCTCATGGACACCATGACCACCGCTGGAATCATGAGCCGGGGGGGAGCGAAGATCCTCTCTATGCCACCAAGACAGTCTACGGCCCAGGATACATTGATGAAAACCGTACGTATGATTGATAATATTTCGACGTTTATCACACCGACAAAATGTCGTTGTGTTTTATCTGATGATAAAAATTAAGAAATCGGTCCATTTAAGATGATAAATACATTCTTCATGAACACTATTGTTTGACAGACATTTAAACTAACCATAGATATCGTAAACACTCATTCCGGGCTTAATTTTGTACAGTTCTAGACAGGTCCAGTTAATATAACACGTTTCATGTCATATTTCATATGTTACATGTGCTCATCTATCCCGTAATATTATCCCCATACAACCTTTAGATGTCCCGATACTTGAAGTTAGATATTCCCGAGTAGTTCAGAAAGAGAACAGGAAAAAACAACTTGAATTATCATCGTGAAATTCCACAAAGTAAAGCTTTGCGTAGATGAGTTTCATAGAAAGGGACGTTAGCGCTTTAGAAACCCTTTTGGAGAACGCTTCCTATTTCCTAATATCCACTGTAAGATTGTAGAGGATTTAGTTTTACCGAAGCGATTTAGTCGAGGAGCTTGAACACGTTAATCTTCGCGAAGCTTTGCAATTCCCGCTAAAGGTTCAGATACTCATCATTCATCGGTTATCGAATTTCTATCTCAGTACGTAGCAATGAAATAAAACAGATATTGTTTAATGGAATAATTTATATTACGGTAAGTTCTCAGACATTTTAAATTTGAGTTGACAGTGACGTTTTCCATTAAATGATTATCTCCACGACACCCTGAGCTTTGATATATTTCATCAAATACCACATTATTAACAACGAAGTGATTTTTATATTTATTGGCATGGGTAATGTATCTGACATGCTTATTTTTCAGACTCGTAATACATATATTTTATCTTTAATAATTCATCGAATCATCGTGTATTTAATTAAATCAAATACAGTCTTATGTCACATTTATCAGTTTTGTATTACACTTTGTAAATGATATCTTGTCTTGGCATGAGCGTAACTTTGATATTTTCGACTATTGAAACACTTTTAATATATATTATATACAATTACATTTAAGTTTAAATATATTTCCATATTCTGTTTTTTGTTTTATCTATTTATTTTAAGTATATAAAGTTTTCTTTTGATATACTGTTTTATAACACTTATCTATTTAGTATTAAAACAAAACAAATTCTTTTATCTATTTATTATGTACTACGTTTATTAAATAATTTATATTGAACTATGTCAACCAATAAACAATCAGAAACCTAAAATAAAAAGCAAAGATAAAGCGTTAATAATCTTTAATCAATGCCACCTGTTAACGAATTCCAATAATTCCAAATTAAATTTCTTCGAAACACAATATCATTCCGAATATGTCCAACATGGTACACCGTTTAATACAATATTAGTGTATCGACTACGTTCTGACAGAACGTAAACACACTTGTAATTGAAACACAACATCCAAACACATATAACACACTTGCAAAACTAACACTTAGCACAAACCAACAGAGAGGATTGGGAAAGAGAACGGTAAATCAGGTGATGAGAAGGTGGCCCTCCAGTCGACTTGCCACGTCGCCTTGGACACCTGCATCAAAGACAGCGAGTGCGTTGCCTCTTTGACACCAGTTCTGCAGAAATGCCATTCAACTGACTGCGATAGAGAAGGATGTATGACCGCCCTCCGCGGCTTCTACAGGAAGCCCAGTGTGAATTGGAACACCGAGATCGCCTTCTGTCTCTGCAAGTAAGTTAAATGCTTGAAAGCAATGCATATTTTTTAAAACAATAAAAGGATCATTACCTCAATTTCCATTGGTCAAAATATGCACTACACAAACTTAGACAGTCCAGAGAATTAACTTATTCTTATAAATTTTGCGATACAATTACATAGGATATGTAAGGTAAATATGTTAAATGCGTATAGCCAATTTCAAGAATCTTGACGTGGCTTACTGTCATACTTCTTATATCAGATACAAAAGCGTTAATAACGTATATAAATTTGTACTGTAAACTAACTTATGTTGTTACATATAACACTTTGAATTTAAAAGTAAACTTTTAAATTCAAACTGTAACTTTGAATTCAAATGCCAACCAATTTACGCTTCATAATGCATCTGACATTATTTTATATAACTACGATTTAACTGTGTTACTTTTAATTATATATACAAACATTAATAACCTACATTATTATATGTAAAATATATTTAAATTACAGACAAATTTGTTACGTATATATTTTACCTCACATGTAATATTTAAACCTCGCTTAGAAAGAAAAAATATTTCCCACAGGAAAACTGACAACCGCGAAGATTCCTGTATGAATGCCCAGGAACGTCTCCACCCGTCTTGTGCCCAACGACCACCCATCGGTTCTCCGTTGCCTGCGTGCCATACCTTGGCACACGCTTGTAGAGAAGAGCCCGAATGCAGGTAAGAAAATATAGTCAACATGTATTTTTTTATGAAAAGACAAACGAGCAGACGGTTCACCTGATGGTTAGCTATCCCGTCGCACATAGACACACCCAACATTCGAGAGTCACGAGTGCGTTGTCAGCCTGGGAAATTGGATAGAATAGGTTCATTGGGTAGGATGGTGTCGGAATTAAGGATTTGGAGGGGAAAGGAGTCGGAAAAGAAAAGGCTAGACATGGCCATCCGTCATCTTGTAAAGTCATGCATACGTTAATTAATGCCGACTTTATAAGCGGCAGTGGTACTTTCCCGGGCGAGCGCGGCCGTAGAGGTGCAGCAAAAGCTGTGAAAAGATATTATGCTCTACACCTACAGTAAATTGTGTATAAAGGATTTTTGCCAGCATCGTCAAAATCTGCCTTTTCATTGAGAAGTCATCAAGGAACTTTCGCTTTTTTTATTCTTGTACTAATACGTGCAGCAAAAACTTTCGTAGTATTTTTATTCGGCAATAATTTTATTCGAAGAAAAGGCGATATTTTAGAGCTATTTATATTTTCTAATCTACGAAACTACGAGTATATATTTTAAAATTTATTTCTCTAATTTATAAGATATAATTTTGCGAATGGTTATAAGTTTTATACTAAGCAGGTGTGTAAGTAATTCCAGCCAAAACTGCGACGCCTATTATTGACCAAATCCTGAGTCAAGTGTCAAATTTAGCAAGCAAACCATCCGAAAGCCTTAGTTTCACGAAAAAATCTTCCATAAAAATATGTTTATTGTCGACGTCACGTTATTGAAGTGAGACAGAAAGCTGGCTGTTTGCGAAAACTTCCAGGTCAGGGCCGGCTTGGCTCTGTTTGTATGTCATTAGAGCAACGCTATAAAGGCCCAAAGGACCGTCCCACATAGCAAGTGGGAACATGCACGCACATTAAGCATTTATATGACAAAAGCAGATACCCTACAGAGAACACAAAAGAACTCGGAATAGATAACACAATATGAAAAACGTTGTACGAGATGAATTCACAGCTCCTGTACTAGCTATCCAAATTTACAAAGTATAATGCACTATTATTCAAGTGTCGAAGTACCCTATCTATGACCTAGTTTTCTTTTAGCCGATATACTGAGTGCTATAAGTAACATTTCGTCTAACTAACGGGAGCCCAGTCGAGCTACATTCTAAGAACGAACTTAATATACAATACAAAATCCTACTGAACTTTATTGAAAAAGAATCAGTATACATATACTAGGTGACCAGGGAAACGTTGTTTGGCCATATAATTTTTTTCTTAGTAACCGTGATTAAAAATTATTGAGTTACTAATGTTCATAAAATCGGGGTTAGTGATAGAAGTGTGAAATATTTGGTGTTGTAGTATATTTTAATTCCATATCATAAAAAATTTGATATAAAAAAATATTTTTGGAGTGGGCCACTTTTATCACTTAGAGGTATGAAAGTAAAATAGGTCACCACCAATTATCAGACCTACTGAATCTACATATTAAACTTCTTACAAATCAATAAAGTCGTTTCGGAGGAGTATGGCAACTATAATTGTGACAACCAGAATTGTATACAAGGTTACTTGGAACCGGACGTATTCCCGTCAAGAATAGATTGGGGAGCTCTAATGCAATAAATTCAATCCCCTAAATATATAGCCGAAAGTTAACGGTTTTCCATTTATGTTTAACATTGTAATTTTTAAGAAAATATCACCTTTTACCCCTTTTTGACATAATTAAAAGAAATGGGTAGTAAAATGTTATTAAACATATTTTTTTTCAGTAGAGGACTTAGCAACAAAACATATTAACCCCTAAACATATCAATAAATACTTAATAAGAGATGGTTAACAATAAACATATTTTTGATTAATTTGCATTAATTAACGTCACTCGAGTTAACGTGCTACGCAGCTTAAAAAATCACTTTGAAGCTAAACGTACAAATTATTAATAAAACTTCTTCATCTAATAAGCTATATAAAGCATATAATAGTTAATATTTTAGCGCCTACAAATAATAATTATCAATATTGTCGCTGCAACTGGCAGAATATACTATCCATTGTATTTTTTATGACGACCGGTTTTCTACCTGAGTGTGACACTCTCACGTGCAAACAAGGCCCTGATTGGTCGCTCTTATTGATGGTGTGTGTGTTGGGTAAACTTCTGTTTGAAACTCATAAGAATGTGCCCTGTGTCAGTCAGTTAGTTTCAACTTTACTTTGCGCTAGCACGAATTGTTTGATATCTGACTATTCCCAGATTTTCCATCGTATTATGTTAATTCCTCGGATTATTTCACATTTATAGTATGCGTGATCAAAATTGACTATGGTTACGTACTTCAATAGTAAATGCGCAGACATAATGTACTGTTACGGATTTTGTGACGGCAACGCTGCCAAAGCTCGGAGAGAATATCAAGGCCGTTTTCCTGACCGGAGGATTCCACATGTAACAGTGTTCACATCTACCTATCGACGATTATCTGAAACTGGCTCCGTTTAGCGACGAAAAAATTGATACCGGAAGACCTCGGCGATATACTGCAAATGACGAAGAAGAGATCATTCAACGTTTTATTAACGATCGCAATACGTCAACAAATATCATTGCACAGGAGTTAGGTATGTCACAGTGGAAAGTTTAGTCTGTTGTACATTAATCGGGCCGACATCCCTACCATTACCAGCCTGTGCAAACGCCAGAAGAGGGAGAGCCAGCGAGGCGATTAGAATTCTGTCAGTACATACTCAATGCCGACGCGGAAGATGAAGATTTAAAAAAAAAAACATTTTATGGACCGACGAATCAAAATTTGACAAGGACGGTGTAACAAATTATCACAATTTGCACTATTGGGCATGAAAACAAGAAAAAAATCCGAAAAAACTCAAAGAAACTGCATCGCAGCGAAGATTTTCACTAAACGTGTGGATGGGCGTTATTAATGATTAATTAAATGGCCCACATTTCTTGCCTCAGAACTTAAATAGTCAAGATTATAAAGATTTTTTTAAGAAACAAGCTACCCGCATTATTGACAAGCGTAGCTGAAGATACTAGAAATAATTTAATGTTTCAACATGATGGATGCCCAGCTCATTACCACATTAGTGTTAGGCAGTGGCTTGATGCAAATTACCCTAACAGGTGGAAAGGCAAAGGTGGACCAGTGCCATGGCCTGCAAGAAGTCCCGACCTAATGCCGTTAGACTTTTATGTCTGGGGTCATATGAAGGACTTGGTTTATGTGACCCCAATCAGGTCTGTATAAGAATTGAGGGAGAAAAATTATTTACGCAGCATACCAAATGAGGAACTCATTTTCTTCGAGAATAACAAAAACCGAAGTGCGAAAACGTGTCCGTACATGTATCAGGAATAGAGGATTACACATTGAACAAGATCTGTAAAAAAATAAATAAAAAATATTGTTCTATTCATTTGTGCGTAGCACTTTAACTCGAGTGACATTAAATTATGCAAATAAATCAAAAATATGTTTATTATTAACCATCACTTATTAAGCATTTATTGATATGTTTAAGGGTTATTATGTTTTGTTGCTAAGTCCTCTACTAATAAAAAATATGTTTAATAACATTTTACCACTCTTTTTTTTTAATTATACCAAAAAGGGGTAAAAGTTGATATATTTTCAAAAATCACAAAGTTACATATAAATCAAAAACCTTTAACTTTCGGCTATATATTTAGGGGGTTTTAATTTGTTGCATTAGAGCTCCCGAATCTATTCTTTACGGGAATACGTCCAGTTCCAAGTAGCCCTATATATTTGATATTGTAACTAATATGTTAAGAGCAATCGGCAAAGTACTTAAGATATGCTTTTAAAATATTAAAGATTAGTTAAATGATTCGGTTGGTATAGTCGTTTAGCTGATAGTTCCGTCACCAAGTCACATTAGATAAGTTTTTGTATGACTTGATTTTTTTAATGGAAAGGAAAACACCTGATGGTAAGCGATCATGTCGCCCATAGACACACGCAATATCCGGAAAGACGCGAATGCGTTGTCAACCTGGGTAATTGTATAGAATAAGTTTATTAGAGAGGATGAGTCGGTATTTGGAGGGAAGAGAAGAGGGTAGATATGACAATCCGGCATCCCAAAAAGTCATGCATACTTAATTTTATGTCGACTTTATAGAGGGTGGTGGTACTTCCCCATAGACCCAAGATATTATGCTCTACCACCTAACAAAATTTTAAGATTGCCTTGACTATTAAACGATTAAATTAGGACCCAGTCACGTAACGTCGCGATAAAAGCATACTCTTCGATGTTAAACAGTAACTTTCTTGAAACATACATTTTCACGTAGCGACACAAAACCTTGACAATTAATTTCGAAAAACAGCGCAATAAAACACTTGTCTTTATTATTTCCAGATCTTTTTTGTATTAAGAAAATCCTATATAACTGAATAATCAAATGGGCAATAGAAAATAATACGAGTAACTTACGAACATCGTATAACATAGCATAACTTTATGTTATATCGACAGAGAATTAGTGTTTACTTTGAAAGCGTTTCTTTTGTTTAAAATTACAGATAATTTATTACTAAACCTTTTTGTAATTTGACCGTATTATATTTGTTATTATTACAACCTTTAATTTAGTGTCACCTGTCCCGTTGTCCGTGCAATTGGAATCTTGCAAGTTCAATTGGACTTACTTCTCTGTTTTCGATTGAGCTGAAATTTTGAAAGCGTGTGTATATCGCGTGACAATGAAATAATATGATGATATGAAATTGATCTGATGCTGTAACTGGAAGATGGTCGTAGGAACTCCCAAATTAAACAATGCAAAACCGTTAAGTTTAGGCTTGTGTTAATCCTCTTGAAGAACAACACACGCCTATAAAAGCTTGTTCAAAACTATTGTTTCTATGAAACCATCAAGTTTTGTTGCTTAATAAGCACATAAACATGATTGTTATATGATACTGATGACAGACTCTTCACACACACTAGACATAGAGCTTTCAGTGAGGCCGGGTTTTTTTCACAATATATGAATATGATGAAATTTGACGTACGGATAGTTTATTTGCCGGATTGATTCTAGTCAAATTCGAAAAAACCGCACGTGTGAAACCACAACGTCTAGCTATTACACAAAAAGTGAGCCAAAGTAGCTTAAATGAATTTTCTATGAAATTATTAAAGTTATCAAGGCAATTGGCATGTGTACAAACCATTGTATTCTTGGAAAGCCACGCAATTAGACGGAAAAAACTAATGAGCGACGTGCATGCACAGCGGCAGTCAATGCTTAAAATAACATAACCTAAACACCATCAAAGAAAACAATGTACATAATATATAAGAAAGAAATGGTAACAATTGTTTAACTATGACTTAAAACGAAATTTATGATATTTTCCAATAGACTTTGTGAAAAATAAAACGAGTAAAAATATGTTAAACTAAATTGAAGGTATTATAATGATATTTTTCAGATGAATCTAGACCTTGGATTGTTTATATAAGGTGACTGGTTGACCTTCAATACTTTAAGACGTATTATAGTTATCATATATAAAGAATAAAAATATTATTTAAAATAAATATCGATTTACAAGTGAGTAAACATAATCTAAAGTCAAAAAATTACGTCATTCATACTCATCCGAGCGGACACGGCGTTGCCAGAGTGAGATGGAAGGTGGAGGGAGATCGACGGAATCGTGCGTGTCACAGCTGTCACATTTCATTCATTTATTGGAAAATTTGGACTAAGTCACTTATTTTGTATATATAATACTGATGATAATTAACTTTTGTTTATTTTTAAAAGCTGTTTAAAGACTCTACCACCTTAAATATTTTTAATGTCCATATAATGTCGTATTACAAATTATACTACATGGCCTAAATAATTATACTGTATAATTATGTAGGCCTGTAGTTTGGACAGTTTCGTTAGGCTCACAGTAAAGCAACCATCAGACTCAGAGGAAGAATTCGAGGAAAGAGGTGCTGGACGACACGTTGAAGCCGTCCGCTCCATTGCAACTCCGAGACCTCTGTTAACCAAAATGGACACAACTGACAGTGATAAATGAGGCGATTAAGGTATCTACTTAAGAGTTCAATATCAGCTAGATCTACTATTTTAGATACAAATGGCTTTATCATTTTTTTGTATAAACTAGCAGTTTCACTCGCGTATTTTTTTTAGTTTTTACACCATTTTTAGTTGATTCTCCGCTCTTATTGGTCATGGCGTGATCTTATATCCTAAAGCCCGCCTCAATAAAGATACTATCCAACACTAAAATAATTTTTCAATTCGGATCAGTATTCGTGAGATAGCAAGTTCAACTAAACAAACAGACAAACTCTTTATATTTATAATATTAGTATACATATATACAATGCTAAGAGAAATACCCATACAATATTTTAAGGTCATTAGATAAAAGTTTCTCTCTTGCCTATACCTCTACTTTTACCTATGCCTCCATGCGTCGCATGGGCATGTAAAAAGTCTGTCCTGCGCTTGATCTCTCTCGTCGTGTCGGATATCCGTTCCATCGGGTGTTGAGAGTAAAGAAACAGAGAGTGCACCTGTGTCTGCGCGTACACTTTGAACTATAATGTCCTGCGCAGCTGGCTGATCTCCGAGTAGGTTGGCCGCCGTGACCGAAATTCGGTCAGGACGAATTTTATATCAAAACCACCAGGCAACTTTCATACTCCTACATTTTGTAAACATTACATTATACAAGTTTAATTAAGCATAGTTTATTATTAATAATAAGCAATTTGCATGCCGCATGCAACAACTACCTACATGTACCATATTTTTGCAAATAAAAATAATTTTAATTTGAATTTGAGGACTGGTCGTCGTTGCGCATCATGTATAAACATTGGCGGTTTGTGTATAAATGCATAAAATCTGAAAAAAATTGACATTGATCAATCACTAATCCACTGCGTCATTAAATTGATAAAATGAACTGTTGTAAATGAAATATGAACATTATTACAAGTAGACGACGGATCTCACTTTCGTGTAGTTATTCGCGTGTAAAATTTAGCATTTACATTGCATGGTAAGTTGGAATCTGTATCATGTTAATTGTGATACGATATATCTATAAAAATTGGGTGGACTTGTGCACACGACTGTTGTTTTTACGTAAAAGGTCCATATTAACTTTATTAACCGACTTCAAAAAGGGAGGAGGTTCTCAATTCGCATGCTGCCATATTTTGTTAGGTATGTTCGCGGGTATCTCCGTAATTAATAAACCGGTTATATTTTATTTTTAATCTGAATGGATGCTACTTTCAAAATGGCCTCATAAAGTGTGCGGTATTAAAATCGGTTCAAAACTTTATAAGAGTAAAAAATATGTCTCGAAAGTATATTTTTAAGTCGTTAAAAGTCGAATTTTGTAATTTTCTGTGGAAATTATTTAAAAAAAACCATCAGCAAGATCAAGATTTAGCTAACGATATAAGCTAAATATACTAGGATTGTTTCAATGATTAACATTTTACGAAGGTCTCTATTGTCTACCATTTTCATTACAGTCGACATTTTAGTCCTTGCCATACGCAAAGTCTCATGTCAAAAACTGAAATGTGCACCCAGGCGGGTTTACGTTATTAGAAAAATTAGGCCGAGCTTAAATATTTCATCGTCGATGACGCGTTCGTCGCCGGCCAGGGCGGCGCACCGCCCACTGAAACTCAGTCTCGGCGTCCACTCCGCGCGGTCCGCCCGTCCTCCCGCGGCGGCGAACGAAATAAAACTAATTTGAAATTCGAACAACGCGAACATCCCGATTAGATTTACAAATCACGCCATTTATGCCGCCATTTTGTTGTTTTAAGTTTGTTTTTTTTACTTTTTAAACGGGAGCGACGAAACGACACGAGTCGGTTCGAATATTTTTCATATCGTGCGTTCGGAAACTAACAGACAGTGTGACGTTTTATGTATTGAGAAGGATTAACATCGGATTCTTGTAAACAAGGTAATTTTTAAGAGAAGTCGATGCTTGTTTCTAATATCACCGGGTACCGTTATTAAAAACTAATTTATATGAAATAAGTAACTATATTTATTGTTTTAATGATATAAGCACCATTTTGTTATAATAAAGATAAATGTTTTGATCTATTTTTAATACTCTCTGTCCAATAAACTACTATTAATTTTTTTTATTTACATTATATAGATAATGAAACGCTTTTAGCGTTCCATTATCCAATTAATCTATGATGCACATGTATACTTATGTAAAATATAATTTGTTCGCTTGTTTAAACGCGCTTATCTCTCGAAGTAGTAGCAAATATTAAATTATTTTGTAAACGATTATATATCTCCGTACATGACGCTACAACAAGCCTAATATTAAAAGGCGGGTGAAACCGTTGGAACAACTAGTCAAGTAATGAAAAGGTATTTATGAAAAGGTATAAATATGTGACAAAATAGGGAAACTGGCAGACAAACCTGCTGCGTGAACTTTGACAACTGATGACAGCGCCAACATTAGAATTGTGAACCTAAACCATATGTGGCCTCACCCGAATGCACATAAAATTTCATCAAAATCAGGCCAGCTATTCAAAAGTAGTTCCCTGAGATATTCACATGCAGAAGAACTGTATATATTAAAATAAACTGAGGCTGGATACGTGCATACTCACAAAAAGTTGACAACCTTATATTCCAGCCCACATTATGACTAAATACTGTGCATTGCGAAATATTATGAATTAAATATATGAATTATGAATTATTGAATACTATCAAGATGCATGCGAACGGATTAAAAAACACATACACGTGGACGTTGCTTATTGTTTGTAAACCTTTTATGGTATAGCAACACTTTCCAATTTTCGTT
>JAOCPS010502754.1:0-11588 GCA_025505425.1 Graphium colonna
GGCTGATCCGTCACGCTTTGAGGTGAAAGGCTCAATCGCGTGAACGGTGATCGTGACCACCGAGTGTACCCGAGCGAGAAATATACAGTCAGCTACTCTTTATACAATTTATATGTCATAATTGTTATTATTAATTATTTTCAATTATCCAATAGTTTTTCATAGTTATTATTTAATTTCGCGCCTTTTTCAAGTCTAAAATTCTATTGTTTTTTTTAACAGGAGTTTGGAAAATATATAAATAATTTTAGTGCCAATAATTTTCATGTTCTATAGGCATTAAAGTCTGTTTAATAGTTTATAGCATATTTAAAAGTATGTGTAATAACTCGATATGTTCCTTTTGGACTACAAAACGCCGAGCCGATTTCAATATTTTTTTCAAATCTTCAGATTGCCCAGGTGTTATAAAGCAGACGATCTATATTTGGTCTTCCGTCTGATACATTTAAGAGCAAAATTAGAAACACTCTTGTACGTAAAGCGTACTATACTGTTAAAGAATACTTTGACGATTAACGTGTATGGGAATAATACTGTTGATTATCAAAAATACAAGACTAATTATTGTACACTACATTTGGTAAGAAATAAATTGTTTTAAAAACGCAACTGCTGAGTTTCATCTGGTTTGTTCTGGCCACGAATCTATGAATTAACGCACTGTTTCTAAGGGAAATTTCGTCACTGTTTGCTCCAAAGATTTTTTATGAGACTCGATGGCACCGTCTCGTTTAGAGCAGACAGGCAGCACAGCTAAAACTGACCATAATTTAAAGTGTAAAGGGCTAGGGCTGGCCTAGAAAAGAGTCTGAAATGTTGGTTGTTGTTGGCTTGGGTAGTTTTTGCCTTGTGACCAGATGCAGACACCTGCTGGTAAGTCCACGGTATATTTTTACCACCACCTACATGAAAATTGGAATACATAATAGTATATTTATTTAACAATTCATATACATTAATAAAATAATCATGATCTTATAAAATATTTACAAAATCCGTTTACATGTCAAACTGACTTTTCGTAAGAAATATCCTCCCTTATACTGGATAACTTTTTTGACAAGTCCCGGCATGCGGGCAATTATTTTGTCGATTGTTTCTATTGAGATACTACAACCGCGCAAATTTCTATCCAGCTCTTCTAGTTCAGTAAGTTCTATAGGGTTAAGGCTCTGAGGGAGCAACACCATGATTTTTAATACACCTTCTGCTTTTCTAGATAACATTGACATAATTAGAACCATGTTTAGGAGCTTATTGCTAAGACTTACGCGAATATTATTACATTTTAAATTTAACAACTTTGGGGATTTTATCGCGGTTTATTTATATAGTTATCTGATGTAATGGTTGGACCCTTTCATGGTGTGTTCACAAACTAATTTTACAGGCTAAAATCCTAGCAAAAGAACTGATTCCTGCCAAGGATGATTTGCGAGGTTATTGAAATCAAGAAACGTCCAAATTTCAATAGAGAGGATGGTTGGATGCTACCACCAGCTTGGGATCCAAATATAAATAAAATCAAGTTAAGATATAAGCACAAGACTGCAAGACCTAAAGACTATATAAGTAGTTACTGCGTAGATCGAAACAAAAATTAATATTCAAGCCGAAGGTATGCAGGATTGACAAGTGACATCAAACACCTCAGTCCTACCCGTGACAATGAACGCTGTAAAGGGTTCGAAGCGTCGGGTGATACAATTTAAAAGTAAACCGCGATAAAATCCGTAAAGTTGTTTATTTTAAAATGTCAAATACTCGCGCAAGTCTTAGAAATAAAATTTTCACTTCTTTAATTATCTGTTATTATAGCAATAATAGAAATTCACTGTCTGTAAATATGTCAAGTATTTACCTATAATGGTATAAAAGCTATTCTAATCCTGTTGGTAATGTAGTACTTTTAGGAAACCCTAAAAATACTAGCACAAATTTGATACAATCCAATCATTTCCAGTTAGATATGAATACCAAGAAAACCTATAATAGATTTAGATTGCATTTAGACCAAACGAGCATATGCTCGTTTGGCATAGGCCCACTCTATCACATTCTTTAAGTTTAAACAGATGTAGGTCATTCTTTCGTTGTTCTGCCTGCGTTTGCAAAGATTCTATGGAATATTCTAAGAATGCTCGCTAGCTTGATGTAAACGGCGCTAGAGCGTGAGAGCAGTTCCTTAGAGCGTTCTTGCGTGTTCCCACTTGCTCGCTCCCTTTAAAGCGTTCTATACTCGGACTTTTAATTCGATGCAGTAAACTGACATAAGCTAATGTCAGTTTCAGAAATTATGTTACCACGCTAAACTTAGCAGTGATGGCGTCATTAATTTAAAAATGAACTATTTCACGATCGTAAACCTGTTAAGTTATAATTCTATAAATAATATATAATTATAACTATTTATTGACAACAAAAACAAGTCAAGAATAAAACCTATCCATCTCGATATTTTTTTTTATTTATGCCCATAAATAAAACAATAATCGAGATAGGTAGATTTTTTGCAGCAAGCGCCATTTGGTTTTGCTTGTTATTTGCCCTTCGGCTTCATTCTTTTAGTCTGAGCGCACGAATGTTTCAATTTCTCTCTACTAGTTGTCAAACTGTTGAGTTTGTTGTTAAGTTTTATTTTGTTGTTATGTTTTATTTTGTGGTTACGTTTTGTTTTTACGTTTTTTGTTTCGTTTGTGGCCCTTGACTGCATTTTTTGGTTTTTGTTCAACATGGATACTCGGCCAAGTACATCGCACGAAATTGGCGGAGTTCGAAGTGCCTAAGGAAGATGAATGTGTTTCTAAAGTAGCTGAAATTTTAGGAATAGGTAAAATTGTCATTTATATTGTCCTAAAAGAATCTAAACATAACAAATATACATCACCAAAACCTCCAATAAACTTGGCCCAAAACTATCATTCAAGGATAAATTTGACAAATCTACTTTGATGGAACATATGCTGCGCGTAAAGCGGGGTCTTTCTGTATTTAAAAATATCTACGAAAATCCAGATTGGAAATTGTATATTTCAAATGGCAAGATGAAAAATCATGTCACAAACGAGTCAAAGATGTTAGTTGAACTAAGTAAGAATAAACATTAGTCGTACATTAGATACTCTTTGAGCATTTGCTATCAGGACACTACATTCTTCATAGATAATCGAATAAGATAATGGATAACAATTTCTAACAATATAAAAATTGCGTGTAAGAAAAATTAAATTAGGACAAGGTTTATTTGTACAAACAAATATTCATTGTTATTTTAAAAAATTGTGACAGTCATTAATTAAATACTAAAAATAAGAACCAACTGATAATTCCTAGCTTTAGCTTACAAAAGACAAGCAGGTAATTTATGGGGCAATGTGATATTAAGTAAGATAAAATTAAATAAATTTAAAAGAAAAGTCAGGAACACATTTGTACATAAACTGTACTATACTACTAAAAAAAAATATTTTTTGATGATTTGGGCATATGGGAATAATACTGTTGATTATTAAACAGGCAGAAACAAACCATTGCATACTACATTTTACAAGATATGTTATTTAAAAAGAGCAATTGTTGAATTTCCCACCAGCTCCAGCAGATTCTGCCTTCCGAGCTGGCGGTGTCTTCCTCTTGAATAATTCACAATGTATAAATAAGATGTTTCACAAGAATGCATGAGTGTCTATGTGAATAAAAATATTTTGAATCTGAATTTGTTTGGCTTACCTTCACCATGCTTATCAGCAAATTGGAAAGCTTTCACTAATCTCAAAGTCTCATCAACAGATCTGCCAACTGGCAAATCGTTTACAGACATGTGCCTTAGTACACCTTTTCCATCAATTATAAACAGGCCTGAAATTAAGAAATTGATTAAATTATTTTACAATAATAATTTATGTACTAAATCAATAAATTATTTGGATGATTTTTCTATTGTAGATTTAGAACTTTAAAAGTGAAAATAATTTCGAATTTATGATGGTAAGAGTGAATGCAAAAATTATGTAAGAGAATAGAGAAACACAATGTCACCTCTCAGGGCAAAACCTTCATCTAAAAGAACTTCATAATCTTGAGACACTTTCTTTTTGTAATCAGCCAAAAGAGGGATATCTAATTTTCCTAGTCCTCCATCCTGCAAGAAAGAGCAATTAAAAAATTATATATTTCTAATGTACTACTAAATATTAAATTTCTGATATACTACTTTTGGAGGTGGCAGCATAGTAGTAGTAGCATAGTGGTAACATAACATCTTTTGCTGCACTTCTACGGCCACACAAGCGCAGGGAGTGCCACCGCCCCTTAGAGAGTTGGCATAAAATGAAGTATGCATGACTTTTTGGGGTTGCTCTAACCGCCATTTCCACTCTATTCTTTTCTCGCCCTTTTCCTTCCTTATCGGGATAACTGGTTAATCCTTAATACCCAAGGACCCCATCCTGTCCAGTAAACCTATTATATCCAATTCTCTGGATGTTGTGTGTCTCTGGGTGACAGGATCTCTTAACATCAGGTGAATAATCTCAATTATCTTCCTCTATATAATAAAGGAAACTAAGATACTATAGTTCATCAGTTCATGATACAATAATTAGAATAACTTGAAACTAAAGCACTTTTCTTATTAACTATTTGAGATTATGTACATAGATTAGTCATTCAAAGTTTTTAACCTATCAAAATAGGTTTACATGTTTTTTTGGTAATTAGATTTAATCTTTATTTATTTAGCAAATGGATTTAGGTGATATAATATCATGCATGATTCACAAGAGAGAACAACTTATATAGTATTATACTTTTATATCATTGTGCCACTTATTGTATATTACACAAATTATCTGTTAGTTATAGAATTAGATACTGTACCTTTCTTGGAGTGTTTATCCAAGCCAAATGACTGAACTCAGAGTCTGTAGAAACACCAATAACTTGACATGCAATGTTATTAAACTCCTTGTACCTATCGCTAAAGGCAATAAGTTCCGTTGGGCAAACAAATGTGCTACAAAAAAATATTTTTAACTTTATTCATTATTGCAATAACCTTAAAAATAAGGATCATGAAAGTTGGCCTAATGCCTTCTTTAAATATTTTAAAATAACATAAAGGATAAAACTTTTAGTAACATAAAGATAAAGATAGCATTAACATCTTTCAGACAACTTTTGCTGCACCTACAGGTCTGTGCTTGCAGAGGAAAGTACCACCACTCTTCACACAGTCTGCATAAAATAAAGTACAATTTTAGGGATACTGGATGGCCATTCCTATCCTCTTCTCTTCCCGCCGAATCCTTATTATGTTCCTGACCCGTCCTATCCAAAAATCCTATTTCATTCAAATTCCCAGGATAGAAACAAAATACATGCGAAAATACAAAGGTGATGGGGGTCACTGAACATCTGGTGAATCATCTGCTTGTTAGTCATACTTTCTATAGGAAAAGGCTTTATATAAATATACATAGAGCTCCCTAGAGCTTTGCAAATAACAACAAAATATTGAAAATAATTCCATGACTTAATTAAATATTATGTTAAAGTATTAATGTAATAATTGTCTTTTTGTTTTATCCAAAATAAGTTTTATCTCTTTTTCATTAATTTAAGAGCACTGTAGTACTAGTACTTATATGCGTTAGTTAAAATGCTAAGTAAGTTGTACTGAAGAAGAATTTTTGTCAATTTCTTACATAAAAATCAAATTCTTATTTGGAATGTCTAAATAAATCCTGAGCTCTTACTTAATTTTAGGTCTTTTTTTAAGTTATAGTAAAATTTATTTATATTGTTATTACTTACAAGTCTAGAGGATAGAACAGCAAAACAACATATTTTCCAGAATAGTCTGAAAGTTTAACTTCTTTGAACTCTCCATTGATGACAGCTGTGCCACAGAAATCAGGGGCTTGCTTCTGAATCCTAGGTGCAAAAGCAGCACTAGCTGAAATTAGCACAGAATTGATAATTTATATTCTTTTAATTGTAACATGTTGAACTATAGTTTTATTTTTTCCGACCAATTATATTCAGAAAAACTTCTGTAAATGCTTTAGTGACTAGACTTTTATGTTGATAAAATTTTTGATTGTGCAATTTTAATTTAATAATACGACACTTTATAAATAAGAAATACGCCGACACCGAAAATGTTTAACAAAATTTTATAATTGCGTAAATTGAAGTACTTAAGATAACGAGAATGTTTGTTTATTTTGATAAAGATCAAATGTCATCATAGTTTTAAAAATTAATAGATATCAAAATATTAATGGATTTTGTTAGTAATATTAGGAATTGTACTTGGTTATATAATAAACTTACTTGTTGAGAAATTTGCTTTCTTCAGTGTTGCAACGGCTGGTGATAGAACCTAAGATAAAAATATTTAAAGTAATAGATATCAAGATATTCTAGGAAATATCAGCGAAAAAGAAATTATAGCTTACCCTACGGACACATTGAGTAATAAAGAATGACATTATAATAAGATTTTTGACTTTCTTATATCACAAAAGTAATGAAATTGATGTATTTTTCTCACAATTTCTCGAAAATTATTTAATTATTTTACGACCACGGCTCTTGACATTTGTAGCATGGATAGAAAAAAATGTGACTTTGACAAGTTTGACATTTGTTTTTCTTTACTGGATTACAGCAAAAGTTTTAATCATATGTCTAACTGCCTATATTTAATTTACTAGCCTTGAATAAAGCTATGTTAAAAATGAGAAAATTTTATTTCATAGTAGATATTCAAATTGTACCCAAATGCACATACAGTGTAGTTAATTTACATATAACAGATGTAACATTAAGCATTGGGTTAGGAGCATATTTCTGGGAAGTTACTTATTACAAGCCATTAGAAGCAGACTAGCGAAGCTAAATAAAAAATTATATTTTAAATAATGTAGTAAATTGTTATTGACCATTTCTGGAACACTCTTCTCGCAGAGGCAGAGTGCAAATTAATGGCTGTGAAATAGTGTAGAGGAAAGTAGTTATAACTGCATTTTATTAAAAAGTACAGCTATTTTACATCAAAATTTGAAGATGAATTGTACTTAATTGTAATACTTTTTAATTCAAGTACGCTTTAATGTTCTTTAATTTTTTTTCTATCAAGTTCTTATCTATAACGATTCCGACCAGAATATTAATGATAATACTATAGATTCGTTAACATCAAGTTGCAATCATGCAAAGACCCTATTCTATACCTACAACTTTTACACTGAGAGGAGGATCATCTTCTGCAATGTGAAATATCCTTAAGCATCTAGGCGCCCCGGGCGAGTTGTGCATTAGGCGCCCATTTATATCTTTTTTATAGAGAAAGCAAACGAGAAAATTTTTCGGTTATGCATGAATATGCTTGCAAATGTCCCTTGTGCTCTGCAACCAAGAGGGATTCGTGGGGGAAGAGGTGTATTGGCAGATCATAGACTGCTCTGAATATTGTTTGCAACTAGGCTAGGTCAAACCGCTGGTGGATTTGGCGTGGTAGGGCCTCAGGTGCTTACGCGGAGGGGTTTATTGCCCATATAAATGTGGTCATATAAGAAGGCACGTTCGTTTGTTCTGATGCACATTGCCTGGAGGGAGAGGGGAATTGTCCCTGTAGAGAGGCTGCTTAGGCGGCTAGCGCTAGTGGGGTTGCGGATGTATTCCAAAGCGCTTCCGTGACTCCACAAATATGCGCCTCGGTGGAACATCGTGATTTCACTCGGTGAGTCCGATATAATCACTTTTTGTCCCCGCAAGACGGGTATGCGTTTTCTGCATTTCTTCCACGGAAAGAAAAAGTTAAAAGTGAGAACAGTTTTCTATGTGTTGCTGAATTCACACTTTGTAAAGTTTTGATTGCTGGATATACTACCTTGCTCTGCTAAAGACTCCGTATTTTTGAAGCCAATTTGCCTTTGTCTTACGAGTGACTGCGGAACTGCACATCACTTGACATGCCTACGCCAGGAATTCCAATCAAAGCTATTGAAACCTGTGTTTAGGGAGTGAGAAAATACGATATAGGGTTACTTTTTTGTGTCTGTGTCTTCTGTTGGTTGAAATGGTCTAAACATAGTTCACAATTCGAGAATTTGCAAAGCAGTTCTGATTTCGGACACAAGTTTGTTCCGGCATTGAATATTGATGGTACACAAGAAATCATTAATACGCGTAAGGAACTGTGTGGACGATTGCTCGAAGGCTATCAACTATACATAGTTGGGTGAACTAGTCTCTTGTCAAATTATTTTTGATTTGGTGCGACTAGAGCGCTTTTTGAGAGCAAATATATATTTATTTTTTGAGTTACTGAGGTATACACCACGGTACGCCATGATATTGAGACCCAGGCACGATAACACTCTTGCTTATGGCGAGACGCCATCTTGCAGGAGCGACCAAACCTAGGATTTCACTTGCCAAGAAGTATGGAGGATGAAATAAAAAGTTCCATACCCTGAAGAACTATAGAATCGGCGACTACAATCGTATCACCAGATGAGAAACAAATTTGACTAAGATTCCTATCTCTATACATTCAGGTATAAAGGTACAGGTCAGCAGGTTAGGTTGAGATGCGTCTCGTCCCAATTTGCTGACTTATAGTGACATGGACGTATGAAAAGTTAGTATTGCTGATTGTATTACTCGACTATATGAGTGAATAACTCATACTTGATAGGTTCATAAAAGTCTTAGTGCTAAGTCGAACAATTTTTTTTATATTGATAAATATATATCAAAGCGTTGTTCTTTAAAGCGCTCTAAGCTAATTTATAAGTTTTATCCGCCCGCCGATACCCGCCGATATGAGTTATCGAAGACAAAAATTCATACTTACTTAAATATTATATGAAAATACATATTATTTTATACGAAATAATATTTCTTCGTATAGTTTTCGTAACTCCAGTTGCGATGTATTCTTTTTATACGGTATGTTTTCCATATTTAAACTGTCACGACAATTTGAAGCGTTAGAATAATTGGCATAAGTTTGATATTTAAAGCATTCCGCTCAGTATTCATTATAAAACCGTCGTGATAGATCCCCACCAATGATGACGTTTTTATAATGTGGTAAATTGTGTCACACTTAACATCCGACAATATCACCAATTTAAAAATCGACGATGAATCTCGGCTTTCGTTGTAAACTTATGCCAGCTTGCGCGGTGCCCCCTAGATGCACCCCGGGCGGTCATCCCGCCCTAAAGCCGCTAGTGTTTGGACCAAATCTTAAAAATATAAACAAATTCCAAAAGATCTTGAAGTGATAATTTATTGTTTTGAAAACATACAAAGGGCCGACAACTCCTCACAAAGTTGTATTGCATTTATGTCGATTGAGTTCTCATGAGTTGAAATAGCCTCAAGGTTCTTACAATATTTTAACCATTCATCTTTTAGGAATTCTCTTTAGGCATATATGTTATACAAAAAGCAAAATGTTTACTGTGCTCAGAAGTCTGGGAAAATCTTAATTCTAAGGAGTGTACAGCTGTATTCAGTTTTTTTATTTATTTATTCTTAATGCACAAATTTTGTACATTGGCGGATTTAATGCCGAAAGCATTATCTATCAATTTACCATTGTACGGTGCAGAGAACATTAGGTAGGTACACATAAATATACTATAAAAATTAAATTTAAAAATCATAGACCAAATTAATTTGAACAAACAGAAGACGGATAAGTATAAAATATAATTAAAAGTAATTAAAGGCAATATAAACATGAACATTATACTTGTAATATATATGTAATAAAATAACATACAAATTTTATATCCATATGAATATACATACATACTTCTTAGACAATAACAATCATCCTGCCGTAACGATTTTGAGCACAAGCTCACGTGCTTGTATTTTAAATACAAGGCGACTTTTAGCCAGCTGATTTCGAGAGGAAGCGCATTCCAAAGGAGGATAAACTGTATAAAAAAGATGAGTGCATAAAATCAGAGCGTTGAATAGGACATTCGAGAAGACAGTTTTGCGTGGAGCGAAGATTTTTGTTACTGACCGCACATAGGTATTGAAAATGATGATATATCTTCATCGTTTTCGGAATCAAGTCAGAATAGAGGAAGAATTTAAGAAAGAATGAAGAGTGGTTAAAGCGCTTAGGGAGCGCCGTTAGCGTATGTTTAACCGAAGCTGGGTACGGAAAGCGAATACATAGACGTATTTACGAAGGTTGAATACGAATCGGGTGCAGTTATTTAGAAGTCGGTCGAGTTTATTGAGTTGATCTGCATTCAGGTTAAAGTAGAACACGTCACCATAGTCAATTAAAGGAAAGATTAAGGCCTGCTCGAGCGTCTATTTGGTTTTTGTCGACAATAAACTTTTTATTCGGTAAAGAAAGCGCAAGGTCTCCGAGACTCTTTGACTAACACTGGTTATCTGGTCTTTTCAGCTCAGCATGTGGTGCATGAACTAAGATGGTTTGACACGTAGAAAGATTAACGTGTCAAGCTAAACCTATATTTCAATTTTATATTTTTGACGAGGCTCAATGATGGGTTCGTCAACACACTCATAAGTAAATTGCTTTTTTTTTGGATCGTGCACGAGGTCTAGCCACATTTTGTAAAACCTCGTAATCAATTTCAGAAGATAAGGCTCTGGCTCATCTTCAAGAACCTGAGTAAAATACTTAGCTAAATGTGAGTTTAAAAAAAATCTTTTGTATTTTTAAGTAAATTAATGACGGAAACCAAGTCAGAATCTTTGCTTTGCATTATTTTCTAACAGGGATTATGTTATTCAAAGTTTCGTGCCAAATTATAATAAAACATAAAAAAATTAACTATTTAATTTGGTTCAACAAACCCGAAGCTTCGTCTCGTGTGGAGGTATCCATACATTTTGATAAACACTAAACAATGTATCTTTTTAACTTTTCCTATTCGATGTCTTATTGGTTTCATTGCTTCAATTCGACTTTTCCATCTCGTGCCACTAAGTGGTTTTAGAGTAATGACTTTCACATTTTTCAAAAGAATTGACCACCTTAATGTTAAAGTAAAAAAAATATATTTTTTGCACATTAATAAAAAAAATGTAGTTTCCAACTGTGAGGACTTTGCCATGTCGTTTACCACTAAGTTTAAAGAATGGCTACTTCAAGGAACGTAATATGCCCGTGGATTGATTTTTTTAATCCTGGCTTGGACGCCACTTCAAATAACTTTCAAATGAGATTGCCCTCTTATGTTTTCTAAAGACCAGACCTGTAGGTTTCTTGATTGGTATAAATCCCGAAAAATCTTTCATTTATTACAATCTCTGACGTTCTTTATCGGTCTTGGGATTGAATAATAGAAATAAAATAATTGACATATACACAGGGCTATTTTTTACCTCAGCAAACTTACTCATTTTCACGAGAACAATAATTTTGGTGGGCGTGTGAACGAAGCTACCGGTGACTGCTGGCAGTCGCAGATGAGAATTAACAAGCAGAAAGAAGAGCAATGTTAATTTTTAAACGAATTACTTACTACTTAATACATCAAATTTGTCTCTAGAACCGAACAGGGAGTCTT
>JAOCPS010502865.1:0-11588 GCA_025505425.1 Graphium colonna
TTGTAAAGCTAGATTCATACAATTATATTAAAAATACTTATTATAATTAAAAATTATAAATGGTTTAATGACATTGTTTCACAAAAAATCATAATAACTGATAGGAATTGGGTAAATTATAAAAGAAGAAGTTAATATAAAATATTAAGATTTTCTATTAATTTCCTTGTCTCCAAAAGTTGGCTGCATATTATAAATGTTTTTATTGTTTGTTCAAATGGCTTTTATATACAAAATCTAAAACAATTTACTTGACTTAATATGTATTTATTTTACTTGGCCTCTGTTTCATCATTTGCAGTTAGAAGCAGTACAGCTCTTATCACATGGGGCAGCAACATTAACCTCAGATGATTCGGCCCAGGAAATACATCAGAAAACAGTTGCCAAATATGGTGATGAGCTACGATCGGAGTTATTTGGCTTGGGTTTGTAGCATAATCATCCTTTCAATTTAAATACTTGAATACATGTTGCCTGCAATTTTGTCCCCAAATTCATTCCCATTGTGAATTTATTATTTATGAAACAATCCACCTACAACATTTGAGGTATGATGAAGTTAAGCAGAGATAAAGAGATGAAATATATCTGTCTGCCCTATGTGGATGACTGGTGGATAGGGTGCCGTCTATTCAATATCATAAAGGATGGTCTGAAAAGTGAGCTCATATGATGTTAACAAGCTTGTCTGTTGCATTGTATGCATATTGCTTGCAGATCCAACCATCGTGCCTCCAACAGTTTAACCCAATTCTCTCTATGGTGTGCCAATGTATTTTGATCTTTAAATTCCAACTGGAGGGCCTAAGATGTGCCTCTATTTGGTTCAATATCAGTTATAGGCTCTGATAGGTCTATTGTTCCCTCATATTCGATTTTGAAGCGTAAATTTCGAAAGTTTCACTTTACCCTATGACTCTCGTCGACGAGATCATTGTCATCGACATACATCGTGAACCTTGAGACTAGTCCTTAATGTGTGCCCACACTACTTACGTTATCTGAGAACATCTAGTATCATTACATTGAACAAGAATGGGCTAAGAAACGTGCCCTAACGGACCCCTTAAATAAGCTAAACCCTAATAGCAGTGCCAACCATTAATGCGGAATTGTGGTATCTCAGGGTCTCCGTTAAATTGTAAACTGGTTTGCCCACACGATACATTGACAAGACATATAAGCTAATCTACATCTGCTGATTTATAGATCTTAAAATGCAACAAGAGTTCTCTTTTTCTCTTTGTGTGCATGTCTATCAATGTTCTGATGCCAAAAATAGCTACCATCCTGCCGAATCCCAGTTGAAACCCAAATTGGGTGAACTCGGTAATACCCTCAAGGAGCTTCGTTCTGTGCGATTTGATTTCGATACACCAATAACTACCGCAATATTAGATAAAAATCTTATAAAAAATTAAGTGCTACTAATTTGGCATCAATCAAGAAACGATCGAAGCAATCAGTAAGTACGACCACACCAAGATTGCTCAACTATTTCGAAGCTTTGATCAGTATGTCATCTGGCCCTACCACTTTCTGGTTCCCATACCTAATTAAAAGTTGGTTTGGGTAAAAAGCTGTGGATGTAGTGATTGTTTAGCATTTCTAGGAAATAATAAGTTCACAGAGGCGTGGATTACACAGCAGCATGTTCCTTGACGCAAAAGATTTTTTTGAAATGTTGCGTCGCCGTGAGATTTTGCTCCTCCACAGTTTCTAGCTTATCGTATATTGGTAGTATGCGTGTTTGCTGTGGGCTCTGGCTTCAGTTATTTTTCTTACTCATTGGGCTTCTATGTACTGCACTTTGTCTTGACGAGAGAGGAGAGTATGTTCTACTTTTGAATAGCAGAAATTCACCCATGCATCTTGTCAACCACCACCACTTATCCTTATCGATGACGCTAAACCTATTGTGCATCTTTTTGGTGTTTATCTTAGTATCATTGGTTATATAGACGTAACCAAATATTTCACACCAAAAAAATGATCTAAAATGTGTTTATATTTTTAGAAGACAGTGATGATACATTACGAAAACGTAATATTATTAAAGCGCCTAATTTCACAAGCAACAGTACAAGCCAAGAAGACATAGACTCTCTACTGAAATATCACCAGAACATGCAGGAAAAAGTTGCTGAGAATATGGTACTGCTCACAAAAAGCTTGAAAGAGCAGTCGCAAATTGCCAGCACAATTATCAAAGCCGATACCGAAGTAAGTTTTATATATATATTTTTAATAATAATATGTACACTACCGGCCAAAAGTTTGAGACCATCTATATGAAAGTTGAAAAATTACAGAAAACTCAAAATTAAAAGCATGAGATTTAATTATTCATTTACATAACAATATTAATAAAAAAACAAATGTATAAAATATTTAGAATTGAACTTAAAAAAATCCGATTACACGTCAAATTAACATTTCGTCAAAAACCCTCCCTTACACAGGATAACTTTTTTGACAAGTTTCGGCATGCGGGCAATCAATTTATCGATTGTTTTTTTTTTGATACTGTCCCAGTTTTCTTGCAATGTCTTCTACAGATCTTCCTGCGAGGAAGGACAACAACTGCGCACATTTCTATCCAGCAATAGTTCCCACAAAAGTTCTATGGGTTTAAGGTCCGGCCTCTGAGGGGGCCGGAGCATGATTTTTAACATCCCTTCTTTATCTTCTAAATAACCCCGGCATAATTTAGAACTGTGTTTAGGATTGTTGTCTTGTTGGAAATAAAAACCACCTCCAATTATTCTCAGTCCCAATGGTACAGCATTTCGCTGTAATGCTTATACTGCTCCTGCAAAGGATCGAGAGGAGTGGAGGTCCCTTTTAAGAGCCCTACGTCCCTGATGAGGGACAACAGGATGTCATCATCATCATCACTGCTCCTTTTTCATTATACCGTCGACACGTTTCAAATCTTAGGTTCCATGGCACGAAAAACATCCCCACACCATAACGGAACCACCGCTATGCTTCACTGTGGGCACCCAAACACTTCAAATTTGGATTCATCTGTCCAAAGAACTTGTTTGAAATCTTCTTCACTCCGTCGCGATGGGTAAGTGCTCAGTGCATTCCTTTCTTTTTGTTTTGTGGTCTTAAAAGGTTTTCGTACGGCTACACGACCAAATAATGGCGTCCTTAAGCCTTCTTTTTATTGATATCAATGACACAAATGTGGACCGAGATTTATTTACTTCAACGCGGATTTCTGGTGCCGTTAGACGTCCATAACGTTTGCTGGTTACAACGACGAAGTTATCCTCACCTGATTGTTGCCAGTCTCCTTGTATCGGGTTATTATGTTATGAACACAAGTCGTCGACAACTTGAGTTGGGAGGCGAACGCACGTTCAGACTTGCCTTCGTTATGTAAAACAACGATGACAGCACGTGTTTCACTGCTAATTTGGCGTACTTTTTCCATTTAGAGATGTCTTCACTGTGACAACGATGAGCTCAGACTAACCAAGATAGAGAAAGATTAATTCAATGAAAACTCAAGTGTTCGCACTGTCTTAGGGAATTAAAATACCCTAAAATGCGGTTAATAACACGAAACAAAGCCTAAATAATTAATAATGGGCAGGTCATAAAAATATTACAATGACTCTACAGCGCGGTCTGTGCGCGGCGAAAATTTATAGTTTCAAACTAAATGCCTTTAGACGCAGACAACTTAAGAACATATAAAAATAATGACGTCTAGAAATACTTAAGTGTCCATAGGAGGTGTTCAAATTAACTGTTTATCATAAGTATTTTTAACGTAGTGTTTTTGGAATGGTCTCAAACTTTTGCCCGGCAGTGTATATGTAAGTGTTAAATGATAACTAATTCATTACACCCATAAAGGGTTAGTAATGGGCTGCTGAAGATTGTACTTGGATTTGAATTTATAGACACATTCTTGACTGCGGCGTGTTGGTGCAGGTCATCAATTTGTCATGTGTCACAGGATAACATGTTCATTTTAACATAGTCCCCTATTAGTTTTGTACCAACGTACAATGTTTGTTACGTGTATTTTGTGATTGTTATGAAACATTTCAGGCCTTGAAAAAGTCTTCAGATTTGACTGATCGCAATCTGATGTCATTGAAAGTGGAATCGGAGAGACTACAAGAGCACAGTAAGAGCGCATGGAAATGTTGGTTATGGATCATGCTAGCTATTGTCATGGTTATATTCATAAGTAAGTGGGCCATCTATCTATCTATTTAAAATTAAAATCAAGTTCTGAAACGTTCAGCTCTTGCTGAACTTATTTTGCCTGAATGAAATACAATGGTTTGAATTTATCATGATTATTTACTGATACGCTCCATGCACCCATGGACACGCATGCATGCAATATTTCATGTTGATCGGCTTTGAATAGAGTACTTATCTAAAAGCGAAACAAATAATAAATGTATCTTCAAATTTGTAGTATCTATATATGTAAATAAAATTAAGTACATCAAAATTAGAGCTTTTTACTATATAGAATGTCTGGTGAGTTTATTTCAATATTCGAACTCGTTATATACAGGGAAAATATTATGAAATAAATATTAATTGACCGCTAAGAAAACTTAATCGAAAGTTCGGATCGATGAACTGCGCCAACTGGCCGTATGTTCACTGCTGGTATCGTATCCCCGCTTCATTTATTTATTAGAAAAATGGATAGAAAACTATGCTTCTTATTTTAAGATATTATTATGATGACAACTGAGTAACCAAGTGCTTTCCTTTAATATCGTTGGCGACTCCCTCGTCATGTATTTGAAAGCAACGCTATTGTCGTTATACCCAGCAAATAACCGATTTTTATTTTTGACTGTCTGTCTGCATGGGTCGGCTAATCTTTGTAGTGGCTGGACTCATTTTGTAGTATCTTTTGAGACTTGGATTGGTTGTTAACTTATTTTTGTTGATATATTGAATCAATACCATGCCATTGAAAACGCAGTCAATTTGATTTTCCAAACTCTGATATATGCGTGATGTAATCATACAGTAGCTGCAGCGATTTAAATTAATTCTAATAGTGAAAAAACAAATGCTATTTACTATATATATTTTTTGTTACAGATATGGTGCTATTTATGAAGGTTATGAAAAAACGAAAATATGAAACTTAGTATTGATAATCTACACTATAATACAATCCCTTCTCCCATCGTACTTATGCTCGGTTTTCAAAATCAAGACGAATGTATAATGTTCTAAATAAAATATATTAATTTATTGTGCAATATTTTGGTTTTTTCTTTATAAGTCTTAGTTAATTCGTAGTTTATAAAGTTAAATAAAATTTAAGCTACCTGGACTATTACAGACTAATAACTACTTTTTAGGTGGTAGAGCATAACATCCTTTCACAGTTTCTGCTGCACTTATACGGCCTTGCTCGACCGAGGAAGTACTACCGCCCTATATAATGTCGACAAAATAAACTATACATGACTTTCTGGGTTGCCAGATGACCATTCGTTGCCTCTACTTTTCCCACTCCTTTCTTCTCCAATATCCTTAATATGTTCCCGACCCGTACTATTCTTTAAACCTGTTTTATCCAATTGCCCAGGTTGCCAACGCACACGTAGCTCTCCGGATATTGCGGATATACATGGGTGACAGGATCAATTAACATTTGCTCGTTTGTCATCTTTTCCATAAAAAAAACTACGGCAATGATAAAAAATCTGTATGTAGGTTCTGTTATGTCCTTTATTACAGAATCTATGAAATTATCGCTTTTCATAGAAAAATACCAACAGTTATTCAGAAAAAGTATATGAAGTTTTTTCAAGTCTATTCTTTGAAATCTATGTCAATATTATCTTTTAATTAATAAAAAGTATTCTTTGAAATTTGTGTCAATATTAACTTTTAATTGAAATATTGGATTTGATATTTCTCTTACAAAAAATTAAAACCGTATTTGTTCTGCGATGTCAGGGATTTGTTCACGAGGAAAAAGAAAACGCCGTTGTTATTAGTTAAATATGTTATAATAAATAGTTTTATATATTGTATTCTACTTTTAAAGACATAAATAAATTTTTCTACGTATTTGTCTTTATTTTTATAAACAAATTATTACCAAATCTTTATTTGGTCCTTTTATACGTTAAATTGTTATTTATGGTGACCATCGCTTACTAAAATTCATTGTTTTAAAATCATTAAATTATTATGTGCTACTTTTTAAAAGGCGTATAAAAATAATTACAATATAATCCTAATTACTCAAAACATTCATCTTCACAGAAATAAAAAAATGCTATAGGACTTTTAACACAATGATTTTTTTTACCTAAATTATTTATTAATCTGTGCGTGGTTATATTGGACCTGTGAAATCAGTATCCGACAATTCAAAGATTTTATTTAAGTATTCGAAAAGCGTTAAATTTTATTTACTACTCATCTATATACTACTTTAATACTGTATCAGAGATATTGTTTAATATAATAAATATAGTTTCATATTTAGGCTTTGTTTAATACAAGCTACACAAGCATTCGGAACGAAATTTGATGTAATGACAGTTTTAAACGCTACGAGTATCTATATTAGTATCGTTCAATTTGACAGATTAAATATTTTTACAAAACGTTTAATTGCACATTTTACATTATTATTTATTGAAAAATAGTTTATTTGTGGATTATATTTTTATTACCTGATTAGTAGATTGAATTCTGCAATAATGATTATAAAACTTTGAAAATTGAACCATTGAGATATTTTTATGATAGCTTCCACATCGCAATTTAAAATCTAGTAGCATTGAAAGGAATAAAGTTTTAAAGTTTATATATATATATGATTGCATTTTGCTAAAATTAGATAGATTAGTATTTTTATTTATCACGAAACAATAAGTCAGCATTAGAACATTACCCGTTTTCACAAACAGTGCGAATTATATTCGCCATCACAATCTAAGCGATTTTACACTATATACTATTTACTAGAGCCGAATAAGAATATTATCTACATTTCTATGCTTTAATTATTTTTTATCGTATACGTCGGTCAACTCAAACTTCCATATTTTATTTGGTCCAATCTCTGTAACGTAAAGATGCGAGCCGTTTCTGGTTACGGCCAACGAATGCGGATTTGTAAACCCCTGAAAGAGAAAATTATAGTTTTTAAAACGCTCAATTATCTTTATTATAAATGTCATATTAAAGAAAAAATGAGAAACGTTGGGTTCTCTGTTTTAATTTTGCAACATCAACCATTTGTGTGTATCGTTTTAAGTATTACAGAAAAACCTCTCCTTTGCAAAATAAAACTGTATTTATTTATTTAGTAAGTGAAAGAAAGAAGTAAAAATATCTTCCAGACGGCAAGTATTTTTATACTCCTTTTTACCTTTGAAACTTTTTTTATTTGAAATTAGTTCAAATGAGTTGTTTATATACAGCGTTTACTGTATTTATATTTAAATAATAATTATAAGCCTATATTTATTTTATGCTTGGTTTTGTAAAATTTGAGTAACGGGTAAACAACATATCTAACATCATTTACAGTTCTCCAAGAATAAGAAGTAACCGTTAATGCTATCATTGCTACAGTACTATGCTAGTTTATAAAAATAAACACGTAAATCTATTTATTAAAATCGCGTCTTAGGTTTACTTGCTTTTAAAAAATTAGAAAATTGAATGAAAAACTTACAGTGGCGGGTTCCCATGAGTCTAAAATATTTCCGTAAACGGCGTTGACCGTAAAGCCTCTAACTGCTATATTCTGTGAAGTTGGACCATTAACTGCATAGATAATATCGCCATGCGAAGCAACGGCGAACACGCGTCCCAGTGTGGGATCTTCAATAATCGTTGCTGGCTCCATAATATCTATGTAGCTTTTTAGACCAGCTTTCGGGCATACAATTCTCATATTTTCTCTATCAGCCACGCAGACTACATCCAAATGTTCTAGTAATGTAACACTGTGAGGAAGGTTTAGAGTTAGCGTGTCAGAAAACGACGGGATTGTCAGTAACAGGGTGCCTGCAGCGTTGAACTTCAATATCTGGTTGTTGCAATAACCGTCGGCTACAAAGATTTCACCTGTGGTTGCTATGGCTACGGAAGTCGGCATGCAGAGTAAAACCCGTCGCCTGTACGGATAGCCCGCTGTGAAAGCTTCTCCAATAGTAAGCGTCGGATATTTGTGATTGCTTGGAGTATACTGAAAAAAAGATGCGTTAGTGTTTTGGAGAGATTGGTAAACATTGTTATATTGAGTGGAAGTTGGCAGCGCACTGTGGAAGCTCTCTGTCCCACAACAGGAAGTTAGGACTTTAAGTAACAATTTAGACACCTATGTTATACGTTATGGTCTGAGGTTACACCTGAGAAGCAAAACTGAACAGAAAATATTTTTTTTATTTATAGGGCATAATTTTTTACGCTCTTAATTATGGTGCCTTCTACCAACTTCCAGACACTTTTGAATATAGTTATTTGTGTCATTTTATTTTAAGTTTTAATACCAATTAAAGCTTTATTTAATACCTGATTATGAGCGTTTTTAATTACAGCTTACTCGTTTTATTGTACGTCACGTCACTTAGGTAAAAGTTTTACATAGAATTTCAAAGTTACGTAGTTACCTTGAACACTTGATGTTTAGCGACGTCCGTGACCCATACATTATCATGATGATCTACAGTTAAACCATGTGGCATATAAAACGAATAGGCTCCCCAACTGTGGAGCACAGAACCTGTGTGGGGATCAAGGACTAATATTGTATCCTCAATTATCGGTCCTTTGTCCAAATTTTGATAAACGTTGGACTCGTTAAAAGTGCTGAAAGGTGAGATACATTACTATACGATATCTTAATGAAACAAGAAAAAGAAACGCAGAAATTACCTTTCGTCCCAAACCCTTTCAGCTCGGTGAAAAATTACAGGCTGCCCCAAAGAGTTTATAGAGACAGCTGTAATTTGTCCAACGTTGAGGGATTGTTGGGGCCATTCTTTCACCTCCTGAGGTCTCAGTACAATCTCATCCTTAGGCTGCAATTTTAAATTGTTTTTTTTATTACACAACAATTATAAAATACTAGGTGATCCCAACGGCTTAACTTGCGTAAATTTTGCCCGTTTTGCAAAGTTGTCTTTAATGCTCCGCTCCTACCCATAGCTTGTTGTTCTATAGTATAAAACCTGCCTTGATAAATGGGCTATCAAACATTAAGATTTTTCAATTTTTACCAGTAGTTCCTGGGACTAACGCCTCTAATCAACCAATCATACAATCAATCCCTTCAGCTCCATAATGTTAGTATAGACAATAAAGGAATATTAAAAATACTTACGAGGTGGATGTCCAAATTTTTTAACACGTCTTCGCTGTTACCATAGCTGAAGTAATCCAAATTCTCTCTAACCGTTTCCGGCTCGCAGTGGACGTTTGATAAATAGAGCAACAACAAAAATATGTGGAACATTTTTTCAAACCCTTCAAGGGACTTAACTCTTGTTGCCTTGCGTTTGGTGTACACTGAAGCTGTATTGATTGTCCTCTTACCAAGTCGGCAGGTCGCAACACGCATGCGTATTACCGATAGGAATTATTGACGAACTGCACTAGAGGATACTTGTTAAATGAAAAAAGGAAACATCTTTTGACCATCTTTTAATACGTAATACATAGAGTTACAACAAAATTGGTCGATATATACTTGAAACGTTATGACAATTTAAATTTAAGACGAAAAGAAATAAACACATCCGTCTTATATACGAAAATACAGAGCGAAATTTCATTTCATTTTCTAATGGGTCAGTCTCAAAATCGTTGTCAGCATTTGGCACATCGAATTTACTTTGCATATTCAGCTTTATATTAAAACATAAACAAACATATTATATATTAAGAACACGTAAAATTTCGATAAGAGTAATATCGATTTGGGTGTATGTGCTGGAAATTATGTTGGACAATTATTGGCCTCGCCATTGCGAGTTCGGTTGGTCCCAGATGTATCCTGTCTCGGTCATGGAACACACGGCGTTGTAATATTTGCCGGGACTTCGGCAGTAAGACCACGAAGGGCATTTGCATCTGAACAGCGTTTGGAATTCTTCTTTGCATACTTCATTCCACCAGCATGTTCTCTGTGATATTAATAATGCAAAGACTGAAGAATATTATAAACAGGAAAGGACTTACACGTGCGTACATTTTCAAGTGGCAATTTTTTCAGTGTGTGTGTGAGAACATTAAGTTTTACACGTGATGAAATATTAAAAGTAAGTGTTATAAATTTAAGAAAAGGAAAAGAATTTACCTCAGTGATATAACCCCGTACAGATTGATCTGAGTAGCTTCGTTTTGTTATGGCAGCTGTTTCCATCATCGCGTTCATCATAAATAAATACGCGACCATTACATGTTGCGGCTGCAATATCGCAAGAATATCACAAACATGTTCCTAAATAATATTAAACACACAATTCACAATATTACCTTAAACATATCAGAGGTTTGATCTAATAATCGAAATAGGTTGCGGCGGCTTCCTAATTCACGCCCCGAACGAGCTTTCTCGGCCGTAATGTGTGGGTGAAGGTTGTATTTCACTAAAACATTTACCTCGTAGAATATATCTTATCTATTTCACGCTTTTAATATAATGCATATATAAAATCTCTTTTGATTTTTAGTAGTTGTTTTTTTTATTTCTTTGCGCGTAAGACTATTTTATGATACATTCAGAATTGAATGAAAGATTAAACTGTATTTTAAATGTATTTCTGTTACGTTACATATTGTGTTTTTGACAGTTACTATAACTTATTTCATATTTATTATGTGAAATAAAGTGTTTATGATTAGATGTAGATACAGAAAATAAACAAAGTAAAACGTTAAGATTCATTATTGCTTGTTTTTGCGGGAAGTGCGCGCGCAGTGAAAATAGGAATTATTCAATACAGGGTCTACTTTTGCCTTTACCTTTTACACAGCTGTGTATCAACATGAACATAATAAATTTTATATGCCGAAACCACTTTAACACGCAACAAATAATTTTCTTTTGTAAAAAAACTAAAACTCGGCGAGGGTTTGCAGATATATATCGACCGTTGTGTTTAATTCGGTTTCACAAGTAACAATTTTTAACGAAAGATAAGACGTCAGTACCTTGGAGAATGAGTCAAGGACGCCATTTAGGAAAAAATATTAAGAACTTGAAGAGAAATATATACTTTTTATCAAAATCAAAGCCTCGGAAGCTTACAAACCAAAAAAACAACGAAGCTAATCCTACCTATGACGAGAACGTTTTTACAAAAAGTGGTTAACTTCACACCAATGTTGAATAATTAATATTATCATGCCCTAAAATTATGGTTTTCGATATCATACCAGTATGGTACAAAAGTCTCAAAAAGTTCGATATTGTATAAGATCTTCGTATCAATAATTATATAGTTACATATTCTCACTGACATAATGAGGTTTTTTTTTTTTTTTTTTATGGAAAGGAAGACAAACGAGCAGACGGCTCACCTGATGGTAAGTGATCCCGTCGCCCA